>MU228126.1:2236918-2266483 GCA_018584345.1 Thuja plicata | reverse complement strand
TATATATATATATATATATATATATATATATAAATGGAATTTATTTGTATGCATTTTTCCTTCTTCAAAAATTATTTTTGTGAAAAATCAAGGTTTTTCAAGAGTGACACTCACTTTGATCAACATAACTTTTTTTATAAAAATGATAAGAATGTAATTATTTTGAATTTAGGTTTGTGACAAAAATATCTAGGGAATCCATTTGGTTTCATTCAATTTGGTTGAATATTTAATAGTTTATTGAGTTATGAAGTGACATTAATTATAATTTGGACATAGGTTCACTTGGATCGCTCTAACTCTATCTCTATGTATCAAAATTCATTTATTCATTTTTTGATAGAATGGTAACATAAATACTTATTTCCTAGATATTTTTCATAATTTTGTTTCCCTAATTTACTATTTTTCCAGAAGCGTCGAACTAAGAAGTTGCTAAATGGTCATACAACATATGTTTAGTAAAACTTAAAAAGAAAAGTCTTAATAAACTCAATATATATAAAAATCATATTCATTGGAAAGCTTTCTCAGAGTACTATAATCCTATATTTGGGTTTTTCAAATGAATATATTTGATCGCACAAAAAGTTAATGTCAAAGTGATTTTTTGTCAGCATTTTGATGGGTTCAAAGGAGACTCGATTATAGGTGTGAGTGAGGAGTAGAGGGATTATACCAAAGGTACTTTGATCTAAGAGGTTTTTATCTAGCCATTTTGAATTTACTCCTTCAAATGGGAACTCTCAAGGATTAAATCATCATATTTTCTTAAAAATGTACAATTTCAGCAAAAATCAAGATGCTCAAAAAAGTGGGACACACTATTGTTGGACCACCCTCGTGCACAAGCCAATGGGAGGGCTAGTAGGACTTGGCCGAGTTCATCTCAGATGAGTTTACCTAGGTGGCATTCCATGTGGCAGATAAACCTCCAAAAACATAAAAAATCCAGAAGTTTGCACTTTTGCTGGTTTTTTCTCTGCTCAAACTAGACAATGTCAAAAAACTAAAAGTGTCCTTTTCTAGATCTCAGAACTATGATTCTTGAGATATAAATTTTATATTGTTTTGACTACAAAACATTGATCAAATTCATTAAAAACTACATGTAGATTATTAAATCTTTCAGAAGTCGTTGCTTCGGATAATATAAAAAAATTCTAAATCAATTCATAAATTTTTTAAAATCATAGATAACACTAGAGAAGAGATTCATCTTCAATAATATGTAATTTATTTGGTTTTTGGTATAGTTTTTCTAGGATAAAAATGATGAGAGACAAAAACTATTGATTTCAAGTAAGTTTGACTTTGAATACTTATAATAGGAAAACTATACATCAAAAAAACTTCTTTCTTTTTTTTCTGCACTACCTATACATGTCATCTAAAATATATTCTAAAGTTGGAGGAAAAAATAATGTTTTACTTAAAATGATTTGGCGGGAAGTAAACTCCTTGATTTACAGTTTTTTTAGAAAATGAAAAATAGACCTAAAAATTTCAAAAAATATATTAATTTTGGTTCAATTTTTTTGAAAAAAATTATAGGCATATAATTGATCCTATTTGACACATTTCATCACATTTCATCAGTTTACATCATCTTCAAATGCTCAATAGAAATGTGACTTTTATGCCCTTGAAGTTTTACAGTTTTGGTGTTGTTGTCCTTTTCCTTTATAAAAGGGTGACAGATTATTGTGCTTTTACCCTTATGTTAGGAGTGGTTAGTTCCAAGCGTGAAAGCTCTGTAAGGTAACTAGACCAACTATAGGGTCAAGAATGCCCTCTTCTTCTTCTGGCTCTACAAAACCAAGGTGGGTACACCTAATCCAGACTAAACTCAACTCTTTACCACACCTTCGACTTCTAGATTTAAACAATAGATGAATGGTAAGTAAGTAGTAAATGCCAACCTAGCATTCAGTGAATTTCCACTACCATGGGTGGAATAAGTAGGACAACACCTTAAAAGGTAAAGAATTTTGTACAGAGTTTGATTTATGTTTGTGGGATAAAACATAGCGAAACAACTCCAAAAGAATATAAGAAAAGGAATACTAATATCAGATCAGTGATTTATCCATTGGGCTAAAACCTACATACAATACTAAAATTGGAACACCTTACTAGGCATAGATTCAAAACCATAAACATAAGAACTTTTAGATTGCTCATTACAGGATCCTCAAGTAGATATCAAATGGAATTAATGTAGTATTCAAAGGATTTTAGTTTTATTCTCAATAAAATACCAATGAAATACACATATGCATAAGCAGAACTCATAGAGTAAGCCAAAAAAGTCACAATTCCACTGATAACACAAAGGAGAGACTCAAATCTGAAAAGAAATTATATTAAGTACAATGAAAACTTTTTCTGAATTAGTATGACAAGGAAATATGCAATTATATACTATGCAAAATATTATACAACTTTCTTCTTATATCAATACCACTGAACTACATCTGCTATCTTCTAGACTAGAAACAAGTATTAGCCTAATGCTTTCTACTTTCCCAATTCTCCAGCCCTTTTTTAAATGGTCTTGAAAAAAATTTTATAGGAAGAAGAATGCTACAAGCTTCAGACCATTTAGGGTTAGCATTTACAACCAATCAAATATAAAATTCAATTATAATGTCAAGTTGAAACCATGAATTCTTCCCTTCAATCTGTGCAATCTGATCTGCAATTAATTCTTCAATCCATGGATATGAATGCAGAGCTCTAAAAGGAAAGAAACTCCATGGCATGATCCTAAAAGTGGCTCCATAAATGTAGAAATGACAAGGCGGCTCTGTATGCATTTAATTTTGTTTAAAAAATTCTTATCTGTCATAGTCTAGTCTTTAATCCATCTCCACATATCAAATTTCTATCCTTGTCTAGTCTTCAACAGCTATGCAAAAGCATCTATGAAATTAGATTGGGCAATTAATACCTCTGCAAACAAATATCAGTCACCGTCATGGAAATCAGATTGAAAACTTTTAAATATTTGAATTTGAATCACAACGGTCACAGCTGGCGTGAGATCTTTTATCCACGGCCAGGATTCAATTCTTATTTTAATTTAAAATATCACCATTAGATCTCTTTTAGTTTACCCCAGTACTGCACCTTATAACTGATATCGCCACGTGGAAACTCATCGTAAAGCCTTAGGGCTTAAAAACCTTCATCTATCTCTTTAAGGATTTACGACAGCCCCAGGATCATCACAACTTGATCAACCTTTAACTTCATTTCTTGACCCAGCCTTAACTGCCTCTGAACCTCAAGTTATACCTTTCCCTTTAGTCTCTAATTCACTAGACATTTTCTTTAACTATGGTAACATTAATGGACCTGGAAAAAAGCATTGGATCTGGTCTAAATTAGATGGTAGTCACTTAGTCTCCTAACCATGAGAGAATATTTGGTTTCATTTGAAGACCCAGCAACAAGGAAAGTCTCGTGATCACTTGACATTTTAGAATATTCCTTCCTGATCACGAGACCTTGAGACCAAGCACAAAACCTGGGCCTGCCTTGTGCCACTTGTCATTTTGTCATTTGCCTACAACTCCTTGTCATTTCTGACATTGTCCAATTTTCCTATCCTTTAACCTTACTCATTTTAAACCATAAAATATCTGGCGATATGGAAACTGAAGAAACTCCAAGTCACGTCATAATTTTGTTAACTAAAGTTTGGTCACGAGATCAAGCGACTAAGCCTACAAAGCATGGACCCCACTTCTACCAGATCTCATAAAGTTATTTTCTTGGACCTTGCCTCATCACTTCTAATACTAACGTCAGCTCTGACCATGGACTTAACTCATTTCTTAACCTTGGACAATCAAGATATCTAGCGACTATGAAATCTCATTGTCGGGAGATAATTTTCTAACCTTGGTTCAAATCATGAGACCTCCCAACCAGCACTTAACACTTAAACCCGACATCCAACCCTAATCACATCAAGAGATAATGTGACTGAAGAAACTCCAAGTCGCCAGAAAAATTCATTAACTTGGGTTATATCTTGAGATCTAGCAACCACCATAGGATCATCACTTCGTCATACTGTAGTCGCTAAATTGCATGATCATAAAAGAATATTTAGCTTTGTTAAGATATTACCCGACCAAAGGAAAATGCTAAGTCATGAGAGATAAAGGAATATTTGGGAAACATTAGGAGATCTCATGACTGTATTAGGATAGGAAATGTGTACATGGGTTAAGTGACACTTAAGTGGCAAGGAAAAGGTAACTTCAAATTAGAAATTGGCCAAGACACTTAGGGTTTTCTCAAATTTTCACATGAAAACACATTAAGGGCTTAGGGTTTAAGGCCATAGACCAAAAATAAATCGTAGAGACTAGGAAAAGAAGCATGGAACAATAAATAATCTTACAAGAGCTAACATGATCTACCTGTGTTGCTAGTACGGGAAAATTGCAGAGGTCATTATTGTTGACCGATGAAGATATGATTCCTTTAAAATTACCTAAGCTTCCAGGTACTTTAAAATTATTACTATTTATATTCTCATTTTAATTTACTTATTCATAACTCATTTTGGATTGATGATCCCATGATGTTTTTGCAAGGAATGATGTTTTCTATGAAAAGGTTAATGAGATGACATTGTCGCTATTCGGTCCCACCATATGTACAAGGAGGAACATCATATGTGAACTAACCTTATCCCATTACTTTTATTTGATATCATTGCTAGAATATTTTTCCTTTCATCTATTTCTTGTACTATATTATAGGTACACAACTTCAGTTAATTTTTTTTGTCTAAATTTTTTTTTCTTAAAAGGTGGAATTTACAAGAAAAAAATTACAAGATCATCTCATAAAATATTTAGAGGAGCTCTTTGGAAGTAAGATTTTTGATAGCACAAAAGTTCTTTAGAGAGCTTGCAGACATCTAAAGACTGTGAGGGACACATACATAAGTAACCTAGTGAATAACCCAAAGTATGAGCATCCTCCCATGATTCTAGAGAAGTAGTGGAAGGAATTCATTTTAGATGCAAAGGAGAAAGTGCAAAGTCAAAGAGGAATTACACCATTAAAAGACAATAGAAGGTATGTGATAGTATTAAGTAGAATGTAATTATGCACTAATTAGTGATCTTTTCATTTATATAATCTAACATATTTCAAACTTTTCATAGATCGCAAAACACATCAAAGGCTACAAAGGCCAGACTAGAAAATCATGACCAACACAAACTTGGCTCTGGTGGTTATCTGAAACTTCAAGCAATAATTGTTAGTAGCAGTAAATGAAAATTTTAATCAATTTTTTATAAATTGCAAATAATTTTGTTTAATCAAACAATACCCGTAGAATTGATGATATCAAGCCAAAAATGTAGGGCTCAGATTTTAATGTAGCACCCACAGAAGAAGACAAAAAGATTGGCTTCAATAAAGACTATAAAGTCATGGTCGAACACCTACACCAACCCCAATAGTCTTCTGCATCGGTTCACACACAGGTAAGTAGGTTTAAATGAAAATTATTTCAAATTGAATACTTGAGAAATAATCTATTTGATGTTTATTTTATACTTGAGTGCATGACATTGCAATGCAGCCTTCTAATCCTACCATAGAACCTCCACATGACGAAGACCCTGATGTGCATCATAGTGATGTAGGTATTCATTTGCTATTGAAAATTAATTGTGTAATTTTTAATACAATTTAACATTCTAAATTGAAATTGGTGTAACCTTTCTTGTGTATGTTTTAGAGCATGCAGAATGTCATGGTGAACGAGTGGAGGATGATCTGAGTGTTCACCATATTCAGGATGATCTGGAACTATTAGGTAAAGAAAATATCTATTATGTTATTTTAATTTTTTTTGATAGGTTGTTATCTTCTTTTCATTAATGAAATACTTGTAACACTAATATAAAATGTTGTGAATTTAACCCATTTAGTTGTTATTGCAGCAGACCCCCCTTTTGCACACCAATGTCCTCCTACACATAGAAGGAGTCATTTATTTAGATCACAATAAGAAGAGGAGGGGAATGACTCTATGCTTCGCTTAGCCGTTACATTCAAAAATTGAGGAAAAAACAAAAAAGAAATGATTGCAATAAACCTTTTTTGATAATGAAATTACGTTGTCTTAATGAATGTATTTTTTTACTACTAAATGTTCATGAATGATGTGTTTATGAATTATTTATGAATGTCCAATTGTTAATAAATTTTAGGTGTTATTGAATGTTATGTGATTATAATGATTGAATGTTATATTTCAAAAATCGATGGATGAATGAATGAATGTTAGATTTTAATGGGGAATTTTGAGTGATGTTAGAGGGGGTGGGGCCAAATGACCTTCCACCTTCATGTGGTTGGCCTTGTTAAGTAGATAATATTAAACTATTCTTGAAACCAAGTGAAGATCAGGATAAACTAATGTAGATTCAATGGTCAAACACACCTACTAGTCCTATTCCACATGGATTCAATGGTTAAACACAAATACTAGTCCTATTCCACTATCAATATGCATCTTATGATTGCCCCTATCCTATTTGTGGTATAAGAATGATATTCACAACTAATAAATAGGGTGTCCAATCCATTTGCAACATGCTGGTGTATTTGCAAGGAAGTTACAAAACTTTCCAATTAAAATCTAATTGTAGTAAATCCAGAGGTCCTCACTGATTTCTTAACCAGTTACAAGATGAAGTGATTGTTGCATCTTGTATATTTTTTAGATTTTATTTTATCATGGTTGTCTTCACTTTATAGTTGAATTTTTAGAAGAATCATTTACCATACAAATAATGCCTATCTGAAGAGCCCATGTGGTGGACTCCATACAATAACTCAAAATTAGGAACTGGACTACCAATATTAGTTTCATTTACCTTTTAATAAAATCTAATGGAACAAAATCCTATACCCAAAATCATATAGGCTACACTCTCAACTTAATTCTCAGTGCTTGTCTGCAAGTGTAATTAGATTATTGCAAATAAATCTATTTTTTGGGGTTTGACAATTAGGCAACATAGATTATTGCCTCCTAGACATCAACACCACTTGGATGTGCCATTGAATTACTTCTAAAATTAAAATAGTACTTATAACTACTTATAGATAAACATCAAATTTACTTCTATTTGAAAATCCTAAATGCGATCTACGAGTTGTGATTAACCCTATTTGTTATTTTGAGAATATGAATATGGATCACAAGTGCATGCAAGTACCAAAAAATTGAGAATTTTAGTTGTAGCTATGTTTGTTTGTACTTGACAGTTTGGTTACCTTTGTCTTATTCTTTACCTATGAGCTTTTTTTATAATACAGTCAAAACCCTTATGTATTCCCCAATTATGTTTGTATTTATTTAATGGATTGTTTTGTAATACAAGAAAACATCTTTATAAAGATTAAAAGTTTCTATTTAAAAACAAATATGTGTGCTGGTTGAATAAGTCCCATATCTAATACAAAATCTTTAATCTTTCTATAAATTTTCAAAAATAATTGTATATTCAATTTTTACAAGGTATGCTGATAAAATCCATGGACTAACTTTGAAGATTATATGATGGAACTTTCCACTATTTATGTTTTTCACTAAGATTTCTCCTGCTCTGGCTTGTGGATGCATAGTAATTTTCAAGCTGATAGATTTGACACCCTTATCTACACTCTATTAATCTGATTTATATGTAGAGGTATATAAATATATAACTTTTTGTAGTGCAGAAAAATTTAGATTGACTTGGAAGCCTTTAATTTAGAAATTTAGAGAAAAATGAAGATACATTTAGAATGGGTTTTTTTATATTATGTAATTGGTGTTTGATTAATATATTTTGGGGCACCTCTTGGTTTCCCTAATGTGCTTCCTTATTTTGGAGCAATTGCTGGTGCTGCTATAAGCTTCTAGTCTTGAAATTGGTAAATGAATTTAAGAGGTGGAAAGTTAGAATGCTCAACTATTGGGCTCTTTCTCTCTAGAAGAACTGTGACAATATGAAAGTAGGATAACAAATATCCATTCATCTTTCAAATAATTTTGTCCTTCAATGATCCATGATGCTTCTATATCTTGTGATTTCTTCCACTTCACAGCACATAAATGAATAATTTGTGCATGAGATTGCATAATTCCTTTAAAATTACTTGACCACTCTTTTCTTTTTCTTTTATGTCAACTTATTAGCTATTTTTGTGCACTCAGATAATATCTATAGTCAGAAATATGGTGAATGGATTAGAGTTGGTCACAATCTTTTACAACATGATTATGGCAAGTTGCAAAGTTTATGTAAATCATTGTAATGCCTTAGTATGCTAACTTTATGGTTGAGATATAATTTGGGCTCATACAGATGCTACAATATATTTTCTTAACTAGAATGGATTTTATTTGGCACTGGGATTTGTAATTGCTAGCTAAGATAGGTTAGAAATGTTTTATCTTGTATTTTCTGAAATAAATTTCAGAATGAAAAAAATCTATAGGTTTTTGTGTTTGATATTCTTGTTTCATATATATCGGTCCCAATGGGTAGAATAATGCATATTTTCTAGGAAATCACCGTGTTATCTAGAAATTTAACCCACACAAGAAAACTAAAAGCATGTCACATCGCTTCAACTTTATCATCACACAAATGATTTCCATAATCTAAATATTATAGCCAAATTTTTGAGATTTCTTCCAGACTAAAATGAGACCAAAATAAATAACAAATTATTCTTGAAAGTTGTCAAGAGTATAGATAATGATTTTACAAATAATTTTAGCGCCTACAAAATGTTGCTCTTCTAGTGGAAGCAATGTTCATTGGGTGAAGATGTGATTTTCCTTCAATATGAACTTTGTAGAGGGAGTTGCATTCTCAGATCTACTAGATTAATGATCCTATATTTATATATAGCATAATCAATATTACTAAATCCCAATTATGTTCATTGTTTCTTGCAAAAACAAATTCGTAGAGACCCAATTTAGTTATGTGTTCCTAGGAGATACAAATTTGCAAAATCTTACTATACCATTTTTTTATTACATATTGTTATAGGCCATAAAGGGTTTCTTGTGGAAATGGATTTTGAAGAAATGCGATAATTTCATGGAGTATGCATTTTTATCCTCATACAAACTTCCTCCTGTTTCTAAGGATTGCCCATGTTTCTCACGTTGTTTTTATTCTTTGGTTTTGTTTGATTTTTTCTTTTTATTTTTAAACTGATAAACTTGCACATCCATTCAATAGTTACAATCGCACAAGAATGCAAAATTAAGGCTATAATAGGTCCAATTAGATACGAAAAATCCCTATTCGTTATTATTATGAAGTAGAATTCTGGTTAAATATGATAGAACTATATTTAAAGGAATCCTAACAATATGTCGATGGACTTCCTTTCCATGTCTCATATTCCCTAGCTTTACACATGCTTTGAGAATACTTTCTTGGATAAATTCTTTTTCCCTTATACCAACGCTTTACATATGACAAAAAAGTTGCGAGGATTCTTCTCCATTTCCATTCTGTGCATATCCTACAATCATTATAGACCATAAAACAATGTTCACTATAGGGATTTGGAAAAAAATATTCCAAGCCTCATCAAGGTTTCTATTCCTTGCATACCCTACAATCATAGTGCATTCCACAACCCCCATTTCATTCAGAGATCTAGTCAAACATTTTGTGTGTGTAACCCAAACTATCATATTTTCCATGCATATCAATGAGGGCACTACATATGACTACATTAAGCTCTAAACCAATCAAAACTATTATGCCATGTGTTAATATGTTTGGATTATCATAAGGAATATTTAATCTATAGAAGTCTTTCAAAACTAAGCACATGATATGATATAAGAAATCAAAAGGGAGGAAGGAAAGTACCCAAAAATTAGACTTTTCCTATGCCTTCAAGATGCAAATGATATGCACTTTGTTGTGTCCTTGGATCAACTAGTAAATGCCTTAGATCTTCGCTTAAGGCTGACATACTTAGTTCTAAATTATCACCAATTTCTGGAGTACTTTACTCACATATAGAGAGATGTAAGTATCACTGCCTTGTGTATCTTTTCTGCTCTAAATTCTCTTTCCTTGATAAGATGTCAATATTATTATATATTAGATTCACAACCCTTAGAGTTGGCCAAATTTTATAAGCAAGGTTCTATGTATTTCACATTACAAGTTCAGAACCAATTATCGTTGGTCCATGTGCTTCAATATCAGATTAAATATTTAATGCAATTCACACTTGATGTTTACCAATCACAACCCTTCATACATGTTGAATATACATTCCTTAAGTATTTCGCACTTCTTGGAATGGAGAAGTAATTCAAAGGGTTGAGAGTCTTGAGGGACAAGCACACGTTATGTTTCTGGTATGTCTCTCCTCAAGACTCGATCCATATATATATGAGAATGAAAACACTACACAAGGGGTTGACTTGGACTAAAAAGCATTTTCTCCAAGAGGATGACTTGGGCGCTTAAAATTTGTTTATTTAATTTCATTCTAATAATATATAGATTAAATTGATCTACTAGATAAACAATAAATAATAAATATCTCTAATATTTATTATTATTATTATTATTATTATTATTATTATTATTATTATTTATGCATATTGATTTATTATTATAATAAATATTTATTCTATATATTTATTATTATTATCCAAGGTAGAGATATTTGTCGTAAAGGTCATAATATCAATACCATGAACCCTTTCACCCTCCTCCAAATCTTCCAATTCTTACTACTTTTCTCAGGTGTGGGAAAAATCAACTCTTACTAAATCTGCCAATTATCTAGAAACATTTGAAGTTGCCAATAGTTTAAGGGTTTTTTATGAAAGCAAGTTGAATTAAAAGAATATTGTTGTAGAAATTTGTCTGTGTTTCATTTTCTACCTCTCTTTTCTATCAAACTAGTATAAGTAATAGAAACCAAAATTAGTTAGTTTTTTAACTATATTTTTTGTGGTTCTATCTATTGTTTGGTTTAAGAGGTTGCAACCTCTATCAAATACACCTAGATTGTGTTTTGTGTAGGCCAAGAAGTGTTCAAGTCTGATCAAACCATGTATGCTTGAAGACTATAATGATCAGAAGATCGAACTGTGTTTTTTTTTTAATTTTATGTATCCATGCAAGGTTGTTACATGATTTTATTATTATTTTATTTGCTCTTAGAATATTTGGGGCTGAATAAAATCTTCATTTTCCCATCAAACCCTTTCAGAGAATGCTCATAGCGTCTATTATATGTTCTGGTTAAGCCATTATTTGGTTCTTACAGTAATAGGAACACGATGCCAATCTGTTAGTTGGCATCATTCTTCTTTGTAATGAATAACATTTCTTCCCAACTCATTGAAAATAATAAAAAAATATAGTACAATGAACATGATTCTTTCTGCACAGGAGCTGCAAGGTTATTTATTTTGTCCATTGAAATTTCTTGGAATAGTAGTCTTGGATTCTTCAAGCTTCCAACTTGAATTGTATGATGACCAAATATTATTTGAAAATATGATTTGATTTGCACAAATATGGAAACCCTTAATTAAATAAACTATCTCATTTCAATATAATATTACAATGTAGTAAGAATGTTTATATAATTATTTTTATGGTGTTAGGTCTTTTACATAAGATGATAAATAAGGATAGTTTTGTGGAAAACATATGGTCCATTATTTTTTCATTATACCCAAGGCATAGGTGGACATGAAAGTCCCAAATTTGTGTGTAGGCTATAGGCAGAGGACACTTCAGTGGATGGTGTTGACTCTATTCTCCTTATGCTTTCTTTACTGCCACATAGGGTTTCCCTTTGCCATTTGTAATATCTAAAACACTTCTTCCTTTTGTAAGATCATATATTTAGCCAATTATGGAGTGATTACAATGGAAGGATGGATTAGTGCATCTATAGAAATGCTTCCTTTGGAGACTATACGCAATTTCAGACTGGTAGATCATGAAGTCGATTACGAGGGCATGGATTTGGTGGAATTTTTGTCCCTGTCGACACTAGAATTTTTCTTTTCCTAAATGGGACATGAGAAAATTTTTTGACCATAAGACTGTAAATTTCTCATTCTACAGTAAATTTTTTGTTCTCTCTCTTGTCTTTTTTCCCCAAAATGAACTTGCCAAGGGTTTAGGTATAGTTTTCCTTTCCCTTCTGTGGGGTGAATCTTGATAAATTTTTCTTCAAATTTGAGTTTGAATTTGATGAGACCCTAATTACGACTCTATTTATTCTTGGTTTGTTATAAAAGACCTTGTTTTCAAGTTCACAACCATGAAACACTTTACTAAATTCTTTTCACATTGGACTGTCTTTTTTCCCCAATAACCTCCACAAACTAACTTTAACCATCACATCAAAAATGTCACCGACTATTTATTTCCTTTTAATTTATGTTATTGTAGGTGATAGGCCAACAAGTTTTTCCTATATACTTGAATGTGGTTGATAGGTCCTAATTTAACAACTCTGAATAGGTGACGGTTAAGGAAGTTTACATGATTTCACTACTGTAATTTTTTTCTTAACACTTTCAAATTAAATTTATGTTGACATTTTTAAATAGCTATTTTAGATTACATTCTATGGTCTATAATTTATCTTCTCTTATTTCCTTATTATCATGATAGTTCATGGGATGTGATTTGAGATCATTTTAGAACCTATATACTTCCATTTGTGGTCATGGCCTGAACATTGAAATCTTCATCTTTATGCACAAATTTTATTAAGATCATAAGCAATCTTTAGAAAATATCCCTGCATGATGGTTTTCCCTAATTTTGATTAGGAACAGCTTCCCCTTCAAAACCCTTTTGTATATATTTTCCTCAACTATGACATGCCAATCTAAATATCTTCTAAAACTGGTGTAGATTCATGGACTAGTACAAAAACAATGAAAACCATACATTACATTATTTGTGGCATTGTCTATTATGACTTCTTGGTGTAGAAAAGAAATTCAAAGCCTTCTATAAATATATGGTTTCCTCTGTCATATGCAGGATGAGATCTCTTATGTTTATACAACACCTTATATATTAAGGGTTTCTTGATAAATGTTTATCTAAAGATATTTATACTTGTACTATGAAACCGTGGCACTCTAGGTGATCCTATAGAGTATATATTAATCTTTTGTAATTCATCACATATGTTGCTTGACACATGCGATAATTTTTTCATTATCAATTCACGTGCTAATGATTTTTTTCAATACTAATGATTCTTCATTGCATGCTTTAAT
Organism: Thuja plicata; assembly: GCA_018584345.1. Taxonomy (NCBI): domain Eukaryota; kingdom Viridiplantae; phylum Streptophyta; class Pinopsida; order Cupressales; family Cupressaceae; genus Thuja; species Thuja plicata. The sequence continues at coordinate 2,253,138 of MU228126.1, read as the reverse complement.
CCTAAATTTTTAACACTACCACTAATATTGGAATTCCATTGCTATTGGATTTCTTTAAGAATGATCATAACTGAAGTTGCATAATTACCTTGTAGACAATTTTTTCTATCTTTGATATATGCTTTGTTATGGTGGACCCTTCTTTGATATATTTACTCTTAGTTTGTTATGTGAAACCAAGTCTAACACTTTAAATGGAGGGTTTTAAGATTGTTTTGAAAGATCTCACTCAATCTTCCTTCATCCTTTATGAGAGACCCTTAGACCTATCTTAAAATTAATTAGATTCATTGTACCTTAGGTTCCAATAGGTTAAAGAGTAACTCCAATTAATATCATAAGGAGACAAGTCACTGATCAATAGTTAAGACTTAAAATTACATTGCAATCAACATTTTCATTGACTTTTGTATTTCCAAATCATACTTCCTTTCTTTGTATCTGATATATAAATATAGGTGCACCATCGTTTAACACTTGGTAGCTTCACTAAGATGATATCTAAATCAAAAGGGGAAACAAATTTTAGTATTCCTAAACTATGGTGGCACTTTGTCACCAATTGTTGATGATCCTAATAAGGCTTTCATGAGTAACCAGGTCATATTAATATGTTTCAACAATTACATTAATGGATCTTATATTTATATTGATGCTAAATAGGATCTATTTTCATCTTCTCTCCTTTGATATAACATTTTTTGTCAAGTTTAGATGTGTGATGCATTTAAAAGTGTGGAAAAAAATTTTCCAACCTGTATAATCAGTGGAAGGTGCCTGGAAAAGGCGTGGATTGATTTTTTTGCATGCTTGTGTTGTCTTGTCTTGTTCTTGGATGTCTTATTTAGTTAGATATATAGATTTTCCTTTCCCTCTGTTATGAAATATTATGTCCAAATATCACAAGTGGCACAAATGTATTAAGGAGTAACAGATTGTGGAAGCACTATTGACAATGTTAAAATGTAAAATTGCAATGGGTTCCTAACCGTATGATGCTTTTGTTTAACTTTTTTCTTAGGTCGTTAAATTTTTCAAGTAGGAAGAACTATACTATGCTAGTAGCCATGAAATGGACATTATGGGGATGAAACCATGTTCAAGGGGCTCCAAATATAATGGCAATGTAGTTGACAAAATGGTGAGTGCAACATGATGCATTTTTTTGAGTGAAAGGGATTTCTTCAAGCATAAAGAAGAAAATAAACTATGATATTTCTAATGAACTAATGGAGATATGATACTAGATGCTGGAGCTTTATTAAATATCAATGTCTTAGACAATAGATTCTATAATAAGTAACATCAAGCTAAAATTTATTTAGGAGGTCATTATTCACCCTAATTCTTTTACTTTTTCTGACAGAGCAACAATTGTATATTGTACCATCCTACGAGTGAATATTTACCAATGATGGACAAGGTATGAGTTAAATTTATTCTTTTTTTATAGAAACTACTCTATATCATCTATATAGAGGCATAGTGAAATGGTTTTTGTTAGCATGTTAAATTTTAGTCTTATTTCCAATATTTGTCTTGCATTTCTTTACTTTAACCTTTTAGTGGAAGATGCTTATTTTTAACTTATAAGCCTGAACCAAACTCCAGAAATAGAGATCCCTTCTTCCCTGCTATGCACAAAATCATAAGTTTCATGGTACTGTTATATTCATTGATGAAAATATCATTTTCCTTCTCTTGTTTTCTCATCCTAATAATAGATCATTAAAATGCAGTACATTACAATATGTTTAGTTCATCCAAAATGGATACTTCTATATTCAAAACTACCTACTACATTGAAACATGTTTGTAGACTAAACCTTTTATACACTTCCTTTTATTATGTAAATCTTGATTTATGCTTTCAAATCATACTGATAGAATATTTAGAGATATAAATACCACAAATTTCAAAAAATGGTTAAATTCGTTATGTCGATTCATAAGGTACAAGGATTCATAGCAGAAGTCCAAATTCATGAAGATGTCAAAAGATTACTATCAGAAGGCATGATTTCCAATGATATATTGATTTATATTATAATTATGGATTCATAAGAATTCATATATTTGAAATAGAAATATAAACTTCACAATAATGATAGGATCATTATACATGATATGGATTTCCATTTTTCAATTGGTCTTTTCCGACTTTAAGGTCTTGTTGTCCTAAAATGGTCATTCACAATGTCTTCTTGACTAGGAACAATATGTTTACATTCTTGAACCACTAGGATACCCCTATTCATCATGTTCGTATGTACTTAGATTAAGGGATAGGTCCAATAGACTCCTTATACTCAATTTAAGAACAAGCATTCTTTTGGCTACCTTCAAACTTTAGTTAATAGTTAGGCTATATATCCCAACCTAGGATTTATTCCTTCCAATCTATTTTAGATGCACCAAGGCTGACAAAAATTAAAAGGCTTGGACAATTCTAATCTCTCTCAAGATAAATTTTATCGTAACATATGTACCTATTCTTAATGATTTCATAGTTGTTTATAGAATACACACTCAAGGATAATACTAGCTCATGTCTATTCTTAATTCTTATAATATCAAAAAAAATTATTGAGGGTCCCTCCTGAAAATAAGATTAGGTTCCATTTATAATTTAAATAAAAAGATATTAATGCTTTGGTTATATTCTATCAAAGGTTAGATGGAACAATATCTAAATTCAAATTCAATTATGCATATTAGTATATTGGCTATCGACGCCATAAAACATTCACCATTATGATTATTATAGGTTTTCAATGGATGCAACATTAATAGTTATATTCTGAGAGTATTCCAAGAGATAGATTTACCTGATTCGTTACATTCCTAATGCATGAAGATGCTTCCATTCAAAGGATCAAATGAGTGATTGGTCAACACTCATATGAGATTATTTGATTTAATCAAATAGTGTAGGTTGTAATGCAAATTCACCATACTAGAATTTTATTATCTTTACTTGATGTTAATGAAAATCGTAACGCATGGCACTAAGTTCATTCAACAATATATTTAACGATGAAGGCATGGTACATCCAATATAAGCTTAGTACTGGGAATAAACACATGACAATATATTCCCTGTCGAGCCACAAATAAACCCATCCTTTACAAATGCACAGATATGCATATCTTATTAGGTGCATAGACATTTCCATTCTTATAAAGTACACAAATATTTATTGAATCTTATCAAATCACATAAATAAGCATTCTTATAATACTCAAACTAGATAAGTTGAATGCAGCAAATTTTGATAAGTCTAAATGACAAAAGATAATTTAAATCCCATAGAAAGAATCTTGTAGCATACATGAGACTAGTATTCATTATAGAAAAATTCTTATTAACATATCCTTACCAATATCATGATGGACCAAAATATAAGCGCATAAATTTTTTTACAAGAAAAAATAACAAGTCATCGATATTTTGACCTTAGTTGATTTTGTAATCAACGAGAAAGATTTATAAATGATGAATCGATCGACGATAAAGCTCTATAAATGATGAATTGATCGAAGTCTAGTCACTAGTATACCGACCAACACTCCATTGTTTTCTGACAATTACGACATCGCTTTTATAGCATTTTCATCATTTTTTCAATTGTTCACATTGTACGTTGGTCATAAGTTTGACCAATGGTAAAATGAGCTGGTCATGCAAGGCGCTTATAATTATTGACTACAGAACCCTTTTTTTCAACCATTGGGTTGTCGGTATTCCAACCAATATGTTAGTCATCGAATGCTTCAACACAAAAAGTTTGAGAACCACATTAGTCGAATGTTCTACATTTTTGAGTCGCAAAAGAGACCACTATGCGTAAAAAATTAGGCTAAATTTTATTAGTGAAATGACCAATCCTTTGAGGAAACTTTTAATGATGGTTTAGGGAGCCAAGTTAAAACCCTTCAAAATACAATGGATCTCCTTATTTGGGAGACTTGTTCAGATTGTTTAGGGAGGCTTTATAAAACCCCTAGTTTAAGTTGGATTATTGGTTTTGGGAGCCCTTGCAAAACCTAAAATGATTGAGGGAACCAATTCAATGCCCACAGTGGTTTGGGGAGCCTTTCAAAACCCCACTATTTTAGCTAGTTTTTTTATGATTAATATTATGAGGCACTTGGTGATGATGGTTTTGGGAGTCATTGTAAAACCCAATGTTAAGAATTGGGGAGCCTTTCAAAACCCTTTGGATCTCCTTGTTGAGAAATTTTCTCATTGATGTGAGGTTTTGGCCTATAGTATTAATTCTTTGGGAAGATAGAGATTTCTATGCCTCTTGTATGGTAGCTATTGGAAGTTTGTCAGTTTTGGGTTGTCATTTTGTTTTGTTTTACCTTTTGCATCTTTCCATCTAAGTGGGGTTATAGATCCCTGTCAAAATATATTTGCAAAGGGTTTCATGGCCCCTTCAAAGCCTATTTTTCCCTTAACAAAAAACAACTCCTACTCTTTTTAATAATTATTTTTTTAAAATATAAAATACCCTTTTGTAGATCTATAATGGAAATTTCATAAAAGTATATCTTTGAATATTTTAATTTCATTTTATATTTAATATCTTATTTTTATTGAAAATAGTCATCATCACAAAATAAAAGGTTGATTATCTTGTCATAGAAAAATAGTAAAATTTATTTAAAATTTTTGAAAAAACATTATGATGGAATAGAGGAAAGAACCTTTGTGAGGATGATACTATTCATGTCAATTTTGGATGAATAATTAAGAAAAATAGCAACAAAAAATGGTAAGATATATATTTCAATACACGTAAATATTTAATTTTGTATTTAAATATATATTTATAAAAATAGTAAAATAAATATCCATGCACTAATTTTCAAGTTATCAATACACGCAAAAAATAATGATCAAAAAAAGAAAAAAATATATAAAGGGTGACAGATGAGGTAACTCCAATTTCAATATTTTATCAACAACTTAATTCTACTTTTTATTTTATAAAAAAATATATTCAAATAATTTTTTCTATTTTTATTTTTTAAAATTAAAAACGTAAAATGAATTAGAAATTAAATATTTAATTAGTTTATATAATTTTAAAATTTTGAACATATATGCCACATTTTAGTAATTCAATTTAAAAATTTGAATAAGCATTGACCATTTCCTTTATAAAAGTGTGACATAGCTTTATACTTTTAGCTAGTGCCTAATTCTCTCATCTCATAAATAAGTAAAGATCCATAGATCTATTCTCTAGTATACTAATTCAAATTTTGTGATTCTTCTATAGCTATAACCTTAGAACTATAGGATTTGGTAAGAGTTTTGAGTACATTTTGTACAACATCATTTTCTTCCAGATTATCACCTAGACTTCGAATCTCATTCACTACATCATTAATATTTGATAGGTAGATAGTTATATTGTCATCTTGTTGTATATGTAGGATCTCATATTTGGCTATAGAATTCTATAGCTTAGCTTGTTTGACTATATCATTTTCTTCATAGGAACTTTTTAATATTTCCAAAACTTCATGAGAAGTTTCCAAAGATATAACTTTAGTTAGTTTAGCTTTTGATAACTAGGCACTAAAAATTACATACCTTTCCCTTCCATTATCTTCATATGCCTAAATTTCACTTGAAGTATTTAGACAATTTTTTGGTTTCAAATAATTATTTTCAACAAACTTCTAGGTCTTGTAAATTAGAGAGACCAAGTATCCTCGCATCTGGACTTAGTAATAAGCATAGTTAGAACCATAAAATGTGGGTAATATGAATTAGATTCCATCAAGATCTCCTTAAGTGGTTAATATTTTCTTGAGGGAACCACAACTTTGATACAAATGTTTGAATGTGAAAGATAATTTAAATTTGAGAGGGGGGGGGGAATTAGTTGTCTACAAATTATAACATTAAAAACCTTTAATCCGTTCCTTCAAAATTTTAATTACCAAAAGATATCAACATAAAAAGCACAACAACCATAAACACATAAAACACCAAATTTACACTGAAAACCTAGTAAATGGAAAAACCATGGTGAATATTATTCTTAAATATATGAACATCGATTAAGGTGGATTGTAAGAAAGGTTCACTACCTAAAGCTGGAGACCTAGCTTCCCCTTTGATTGATGTTTTGACCCAAATTTAAACCACTTTACAGTTAGTTTGTTTTATTAGAAATTTTAATCTTGTATAAATTTATTTCAACTTTAGCACCTTTAAATGTTTGGTAGAGGTATATAAGCAGGATAACCTCCCACATTTTGAGATTCCATTGATTCATTTCAAGCTCTCCACTGTAATTTTTCATTTTTCAAATCCAAACATAAGAGACAAACCATCCAAGGCAATGAAGACAAGTAGTAATTTGAAAATTTATTTATTTGTAAAGGCTTCTTACTAAATGTACAAGAAAACTAAAAGGAGAGGTGAATCAATTATCTTCAAATTATCACTTTATAAATATTTAATTAGTTCCTTCAAACTTTTAATTACCAAAAGGTAAGAACATAAAAAGTACAACTATAAACACATGAAACACTAAATTTACGTGGAAATCCAGTATAGGAAAAAACAACATAGAATATTATTCTTAAATATATGAACATTGATTAAGGTGGATTACAAGAAAGGCTCACTTCCAAAAGGATCATTCCCCAAAAAGGGTCATTGCTAGAGGGATCACTGCCCAAAGGAAGAAGGATAAGAGAGAATAGATCCAGGTCACTGATATACAATCACAACACAAATGAAATATCTATAGTCACCTTCACATAAATTATTCTAGTAGATAAGAAATTGAATTCCACATACTCCACACCACAATACATGCTCAACCTATATGCAACCTAGGAGTGAGATCCTCTTTCATACATCCTTATCACACATACATATTATTGCACAATTTTTTCACAAATACATACACATGCCACACATGCCCCTCATTTTATTCTAACACAATCATGATTTGTTTTTTATATATAAAAATCCTTAAATTGCAAAGTATCCCTCTATTAGTGTGGCATGTAGCCAAATACAATTCTGAGTTAGGTTGGCACTAAACATTCCCATGGTGGGAAGGAATAAGAAGTGGACCAAAAAATGTCATATCTAAGACAAAAAATAACACCATACACATTAAATATATTCTTTCATACATCAAAAAAATAAGTGAAGCATAAAGACTTGAGGTCAACGAAACCTAGAGTAGAAGCACCATGAACTTTGAAACCATGTCTATGAAGGAAAACAACTTGTGTCAATTGAAATGAATGAAGCTAGGAATATTATTAGTATATTACCAAAAATACACTATTTGAAATTATTATGTAGAGAAATGGGAATCATGTGTTTCAAAAATAGAATATTGTTAATCACAATCACTCTTGAATAAATAGAAAATTCACTACGCTACACTCCAAACCATAAAAACTTGAATTCAACACCTCTAAACTGTACTAAATAAAATAAAATCTCACCAAAAAATTTGCAACATAACAAATTGTTGGAATATTGACATGTGGATGTGTTTTCATTGATGTCAACATATTAAACAAATCAAAGGAATTGATCAGAAGAGCTACTTGTATGTTCCTAACTTAATTGTTGCATGTTAGCTAGTGGAACAGGAAGTTCAGAGGTCTAGGGAGGATCGAATATTGTAGGTATGAATTCGTACAAATGGGATATTTTTTAAGAAGGTCAGTACTTATATCACTCAAAGTTTCAGAGGATATCATGATTATTTGGGCATGATTCAAGGTCAGAATTAATTACTAGCAAACAAGGTGACAAATAGTGTTGACAGGAAGACAAAAAGAGGTTTGGTGTGCACAATCACATTGGAATTTCTTGGACTGAAACTAGGAGTTTCTTAGGACATACTAAGGTGTCTTCAATTAAGAGGGTTTGTAATTCAGAGGTCTACATGACATATTTATATTGTCTCAAAACTTGTTGACAATGTTCTTGAAGTTCAATGGAAAAAGGGTTGGAAAATCCAATGACTAATGGATTTGTTTGTTTCAGTATTTATTATGATGCTATAGGATGTTATTTAAGTATGTTATTTATGATTTGGTGATACACATGGATCAAAAGGATCAGGTTGATGGAACATTTGGTTAATAATAACATTTTTGTTGTTGTTTTGTTCTTGGTTGACTGGGTTCCTAAACTGTGTTATGCAAGTGGTAAATCATGAAATTTGGGAAATTTATGATATTGAAGGAGTTTTTATAGGTCATGGATATGACTTGAATATAAAAGATAGATTTGAACATGAGATTTGGCATGATACATTGAAGAGATGGTGAATTAGGTTTGGTCAATCTAGTTCCTGATATAAGATTATGAATTAGCGCAGAATTAGTAGGAGTGAAAGTTGAATATTGGTTGTGAATGCCATAGATTTATTGTAGAACAATGGTGGAGATATCTTGAAAGCTAAATTTCTCATTTGAAGGAGTCAGAGAGAGAGTTAGATCAGAGATCCTTGTTGTACTTCAATGGAACTAAATTTGGCATGAGGTAGATGTTGTTATCTACTTCATAAACTCTTTAGATCATTGGGGTAATATATTTTTAAGGTAGTGATCCATCCTCAAGGTTGTAGCTTGAGGTTTTTCATTTCATAAGTGAGATCTAGTAATTGAGCCTAAATTTATGTGCATTCCCAATAAACTGTAATAGGTTTATACTTATAACAAGGTATTTACTTATTGTTGGTAAAAAACCCCACCATGATTTTTCCCCTAATAGGGTTTTAATTATCTAAAAATCATGTAAAATTGTGTGGATGTGTTTCAGATTTGTGGATGCATGCATGTTTTATATTTTATTTACTCATATCAAATTTAGGTTATTCATGTTTAAGGATTTTGAGTACTAAGGAATTGAATTTTGAAGTTTTGGGAAAACTAATTCATCTCCCCCTCTCTTAGTTGTTTACATCCATATTGTCAAAAAGTGGTATCAGAGCTTTGGTCCCTTGAAGGAAGCCTAATACATTGAGGGGGATCAGATATGACAACTTACAAGAAGGAGAGTCCTAGGTTTTTAGGCACAAACTACCCCATATGGAAATGATAGATGATCACTCATTTAAGATGCATTAGAGAAGAATACTGGACCATCACAAAGAAATCCTACAATCCTCCTATAGATCTATCTATGACTATAGTATATGAGAAGAAGAAATTTGCATATAATATCAGAGAAAAGAAATCCATGCTAAGTGCCCTATCAGATACAAAGTATATAAATGTGATGGAGTTAGAGAATGCACATCAGATTTGGACAAATCTAGAAACCCTACATGAAGGTGATGCATGTGTCAAGGAAGCTAGGTTACAAATCTTCAATGTAGGGTATAAATCCTTGAGAATTTTTTAGGATGAGAACATCAACTCTTACATGTTGAACATAAATGAATTAGTTTCTAGCATACTATGTACTAGTGGTGTATTGGGTGAAGGAGAGATGGTTTCAAAGATGTTGAGATCTTTTCCCCTTTCTTAAAAGAGAAAATTTTTCTCTATAGAGGAAATTAGAACTATTTCTATTGTGACAAGAGACACATTGGTTGGTAAGTTATTTGATTTTTAAATGAGTGAGTTTGGTAATACTTTACCAAAACTTGAATCAGCTTTGATGGCTACAATATATGGAAGAGGCATGTATAGATCATATCAAGGTGAAGGATCTACAAGAAGAGTATCAAGATGTGAAAAGAAGATGAGAGATATTGAAGAAGAAGAGAGTGAGCTTCAATAATTTGAAGCACTGGTGGAAAAGAGACTATCAAAAGGATCTAGTAAGTACAAAGGAAAAATGCCCTTTAAATGCTTCTATTGCAAAAACATATGGTATTATGCCTCTAGATGTCCGAAGAGATTTCCTAAGTACAAATATGATAAGTCTAAAGATGAGAAAAAGTGTTATTATTTTGTAGATGATGATGGAGTCACTGATGATGAATCTGATAATGTTAAGAGTGAAGATGAACTTGTGTTTGTTGCAATCCAGGAAGATAAACTTAAGTCTACAAATTTTATGTCTAGCAATCCTGCTATAAATGTTGTTGAAGATGGCATGCCTAAAATTATTTTTGGTATTATGATTAATGAAGGCAAAATACTTCTTAAATGACCAATTCCCCTTGGGTCCAAACTACCCCACTGGCTCTAAATTCTTGAACTTCATGGTGAAAAGTAAAGGTAACCTACTCATAGGCTTAAAATGGGTGTTGGGTGATGGTACCCAGATACAATTCTAGGAGGACTGGTGGGTGGGGGATAAACCTCTCAGAAGTAAAAAACTTGGACTCATAAGGGATTGTTTGATTTCTCATTTTGGTGACAAATTCAGTTATTACATTTCACAAGATAAGAAATGGAAAGTCCTTGCTAATGCTTACCATGACCTGGAGCATGTCCCACCCTACATTCTGGAGCTATAGGAACTGATTGCTAAAATCAAGATCCCTATCTCTCAAATTGATGATAAGGCTATGTGGTGTCACAGTAAATCTGGGGAGGTAATGGTCAAATCTTCTTACCTAGCTAACATTAATGTTTTGGCTGATGAGATGAGTTGGGGAAAGGTGAGGATTCCTCAGCTCATCCCCAAAATAATTTTTTTCTGGTGGACTGCTCTTCATGGAAAAATCCTTATGTTGGACAACCTCCAAAAATGGGGAGTCCAACTAGTTAACAAGTGCATTCTTTGTAAATTGTAGGCTGAGACAATAAATCATATTCTTATACATTTCCCTTATGCTTCTCAGGTGTGGGCCAAAATCATGAGTAAACTTCAGCTGGACTGGGTCTTTTTGGAGCACTTAGACCAATTTATCACTAACTTGGGTCACATAGCTAAGCACCCTCTCATCAACATCCTTTGGCATCTATTACCCCCACATGTCTGTTGGAGTCTATGGAAGGAGTGGAACAATCAGATTTTCAGAGGGGAGGACAACAATGTTGAAGGAATGGTGTGGTTGGCTGTGAACCTGCTGAAGGAAAACCTGGACACCTGCCACTAGAAAATCCCCCCCCCCCGCCCCCCCCAAGGGAATGGAGTGTATGATAGCTAAGGAATGGATTATTCCCACCTCTTTCTACGTGATGGACTACTCCAAGATTTTGGCTAGACTAAATACTAAATGGTCACCCCCGAAGGAAAATATAACCAAGTTGAACTTTGATGGCGCTACCTCCAATGGTACTACTGCGGGTGGAGGTATTCTTAGATATTAAAAGGGACACATGATCATGGCCTATACAATCCACCTGGGGAAGGGGTCTAATAATATGGCTGAGATGTTTGCTCTCCTTTGGGGCTTAAAGGTGGTGACTGATATTGGGATTAAAAGATTAATCATAAAAGGTGATTCTAAAATTGTGATTAAGTTGGTTAAAGGCAAATCTACTACTGGATGGATGCTGGCAAATGTGCCACTGGACATCTGTTTGCTGCTCCCTAGGTTCAATGATTTCAAGCTTCAGCACATTTACTGAGAAGGTAATATGGTGGCGTACATGCTGGTGACCATGGGTCTTGTTGAGAATGGCTTAAGATGCTGGAGAAATTTAAATTCTCTACCCAAGCATGTTATTTCACTTGTGGAAAAAGAAAGTAATTTTAATGAGGAATTGCAAGGTTGATTTTGACTAGTCAAGAAAGGTGGCAGGCAAGTTCACGAGGTGCCGCATCAATTCAAATTTTAAAAGAGATATGGAATTTGGTTCAATTAATTATTGCTAGCTAAAACGACAAGCTATCAAAGCCATTTTTAGAAAAAGTACGGGCTTTTTCAAATTTAAAGAAGAGGTGGAGCGTGGCATGCACAAGGGGGAGATTGACAAGACTATTGTGATTAATGGTTGCATTAAGCCTTTATGGCGTTATTATTTCTCAGCTTGTGAAGATTATTCTTTCATCCCAGCTAAGCACATGATCTCTATGAGCCAAATTTTTGAGGAGTCAGACAATAAAACCACTTGGTTTTTTGTCTGGAGAAAAACCTTCTACATTTGTTGGGTTGCTTGCTTTGTTCTAGTGAGGTTTGTGCTTAACAGAGGAGTGAAAGGTGGGATGCCAGTTGAGACCAAGGAGGAAGACTTCTCTGATTACATCTCAGAGATGGACAAGGACATGGTGTGGGTTGAACCCACTAGGATCGAGGATGAATTCATAAAAAATCCATGCATTGTCAACTACCTGAAGGTGGGCAGTTTCTACCCATTCATGAAGGCTATGGGCGGTAGTGATGAACTGGTCTATCTACAGTTTGTAAAAACATGGGATGACCGTAAAGTCATGATAAATGGCATTACATTTGAGATTAATGAGGAGGTTATTGTGTAGGCCATGGGTCTTTCCATAGAGGGGAGAAAATGGAAGAAGATCACCAAAAGCCATGATGACACCCATATGAAAAGATTCTTCAAAAAAATGGAGACTCTTGAACACATATAGGGAGGTTTCAATAGAATTGCACTGCCCAACCCATGGAATGAAATGTTCCTTGTGTTGATAAAGCATATCAATCTAGAAGGCCACTTCAACAGTTGTTACAACTACCATTTCTAGCTCCTAAACCAATTCAGGTACAATGATTTCATCTCTTTTCCTTTTTTTCTGCTCCATTCGATGGAAGCATCTGTTATGGATGTCAGAGAAAAAATGAAATCTAGGCAGAATTATTGTATTCTCCATCAGGGTTTAATGCTATTTCTCTACAATTTCCATCTCTTCCTCTATCTGCCTAGGATTGTTACTCTTCATAACTTTGTGGTGTCTCCTGAGAATCCTAATGAGCTGTAGGTTACTCTTTCTAACCCCGTGACTTCTTCCAAAACCCCTGCTTCCAAGAAGGATAAAATGGGCTCTGTTGATGGTGACCAAATCACCATTGATTCTCAAGGAGAGGAGGAGGAAAATGATAGTAGTCGGAGAAGTAAAAGAATCTCCACCAAAACCAGATACAAGAAAAAATCTTTGAGAAAGAGAAGCCCTGATGAGGATGAAGAGGAAGAAGAGCTAGAGGAGGAAGAAGAAATTAAGATGGACACCAGGGGGAAAGCTAAAATGGGGAAGAAAGTTAAGGTTGAGGAGAGAGAAAGGGAAAAAAGAAGAAAAGCCCTATTGGGGAAGGGACTGAGAAAAGTCACGACTCTCAAGTCTTTGATAGTTTCTGTCTCCCCTCCTTTGACCTTTTGAAGAAAAAGCTCTTTGAGGAGAAGAAAGTGGATCGCCGCTCTTCACTACCCAGCCCCTTAGCCCCCAGGAGGAAAAGGATAACACCAAGGCTATCAATGATTAAAAAAGATCCTAAGGGATCCCCAGAGGAATCCAAGAAGACAGATGAGAAAATGCCTGATGCTGCGAGTAACACTCCCCATAAAGCTAAAGGACCTCAGGAGCCCCTCTTTCTTTCTGACCCTAAGGAGGAGTTAAGGGTAATTAGGGAGGAAATCAAAAGTCTCAGGGAAAGCTTTAATAGGATCACAGACTTTGATGTAAAGGTCATGCATGTGGCAGAAACTATGCTCCAACTCCTTCATATGGAGAAAGTGAATTCTTTGGGAGGAGAGCGAAAGCATGAAGAACTATACCAGTTCCTCGCGGATGATTGGCTTAAGATCTTGTTCAACAGTGGGGAAGGTAACCCCAAGTAGTTTCCTTTTCCTATGTTTAATGTTTAATTTTTTCCCTAGACTTTTTGGTTGGGCGATGTGGGCCTGTTTGAGCTACAGTTAAACTTAAGTTTTTGTAGTACTGGTTTACCGTTTGTTACTATTAATGGTAACTTTACTACTACTTATTACCACAGGCTGGTTACCAACCTTGTGGTGAGGTTGGGGCCTATTAGGACTTCTAGGCTGGTTACCAGCTCCGTGTTGGAGTTGGGGCCTGTTGATTTTCTTTTGTGGTTTTTGGTTTTTAAAATTGGCATAGGTTGAGGGTTTGCTGTGTGTTTTTTTTTCTGTTTGTCAGCACTCCTTGTGCTGGCTGTGTCTGTTCGGGTCAACCCCCTAGTTTTGGATGCTTTTTAAATAAAAAATGATGGAATCCTAGCTACTCAAGATGAATAAAAATCCCTAAGTACTTAGAATATCAAGATGAGAGATAAATATGAAGGCAAAATCTCTATGATTAATACTTATGTTAAACTTATATTGCTAAATATATTATGATTGACGTTCATGATTATTGTGCTATTGAGAAGACCAAGAGTAGTGATAGTTCTACTAGTAATGTTTCTACATGTAGAAATGTTGAAGAGATTAACCTTGAGAGCTCTATAAGGTTTTCTATTGAAGAAGATAAAGACTTAGTACCATAATTGGATAAGGAAGAATTATGTGATAGATAGTGGATGTTCACATCATATGACTAGTGACATAAGAAAGTTTTCAAAATATGAAGAATATGATGGAGTAATTATTAGATGGGGTGAAAAAAATTGAGGAAGCATGAAGGGAAGAGGCGTTAATTCCTTAGATGAAAAGAATACAATAGATGATGTGCTACATGTTATTGATCTAACACAATCTTCTCAGTGTTGGTCAAATAGGTGAGAATGGATACACTCTACACTTTAGTGATGAGGGATGTAGGATTTTGAATAGTTCTAGAAGTGAAATTAGATTAGGATCAAAGAGAAAGAAAAATATTTTCCAACTAAATAATGAAGAAGTAAAGTATTAGATTACTCAAATATAACAAATCTAGGTAAAATCAAACAAACACAGACTAGGAATTAGTATTAATAATGGATTGCATCAACCATATTAGAATCAAATCTACAGTGTCCTAGAGAATATTGATGATGGACCAGATGAAATAAAAGCAGAAAGAACAATGCTAGAGTCAAAAGTCAAGCAAATGATATCAAGGTATGAAAAAATGAACCATTGTGAAGATAGTTACTTAATTATTCAGCCTTTTGGAAGTCTGTCTGATTCTTGTAAAGATAAATTGGATGAATAAAGTATTGGTATACATATTCCAATGCAAACTCATATTGACAATCAAATTTAGAACATAGCAGAGAGATCATAAATTCAAGAAGGAAACACTGAGAAGGATAGTGAAATCAGGGAAGAAAAATTTGCAAGTTATGGTAAAATTCAAAATCAAAAGAAGTTTGATGACATATAAATTATGAAAATTGAATATCTAGAATTAGTTGAAGAAAATTCCAAAACAGAGCATCATGGAAAAAAGGAGAATTCTGGAAGATCGGATTTGTTTGATTTTTGAGATGGAGATCAGAAAGGTATGTAAATATTGCATGGATCATCAGTGGGTTAGAGAAATGAAAAAAGAGCTTAGAATTGCATATGATTTCAAGGATAAGATCAAGATTAGTTCATCTGAGCTTGATGCATTGCTAAATCAGAGAATGTCAATGGAAAAGAGTGATATCAAATTAGAGTCCAAGGAGAATGCTCTAAATCTAGTCAATACAAGGCTAAATTAGATAAGGTAAAGAAGAGGAAGAAGACCAAAAAGAATTCAGAAAATAAGCCTATCAAGTTCAAAGGTAAGTGCTTTATTTGTAATGAGATTGGACACAAAGAAGTAGATTGTAGAAAAGGGTATCTATGTTTTAATTGCATAAGGGATGATCATGATCCAAGAATATGTAGTACTATGAGGAAGAAGATTGATACTGTCAAGAGGAAAAAGGTTAAATGTCTTACATGAAAGAAATTTGGTCACAATGCTAGATAATGCACTATAAATAAGAAATAAAAGAATGAATAGAAGATTGTTCTACAGATTAAATGCAACATATATAGATTTACTACTGAAATTTACAAAAGCAAGATAGTAGATAAATATTACACCAAAGAAGCAAACATGAGAATGAGAAGGGATGGTCAAAGAAAAAGAAAAGGATAATGCAAGGTAGATATGCATGATCAAAATAATATGAAGGGAAAAAGAAAATAAAAGGAGGAAAGGAGCAGAAGCAGAAGAAGAGGATAAGAAGAAAGAAGAACAAAGAGACTACATATATTGGATCTACTTTGATAAGATCCAAATGCAAGTTGAAAATGTACGCACAAAAGTAGTGCACTTCTATGAATCCTTACATGCAAGGAAACTCAAGAATGAGCCCTCACAAATCGATCCATAGCTCTCTATGCATGGAGTTGCAAGATTTGTAAAATTGCTCTCAGCTAGAGCT
>MU228126.1:2208505-2223055 GCA_018584345.1 Thuja plicata | reverse complement strand
TATGCCATGATAATGCAACTAAGAAAGGAAATATGCAACTACAATGAAATGCAATAACAAGTCTTCAAAGCTTGGATGTAGAATGTCTTCAAAGAGCTCTAAATGACCTAGAAAACCTGCAGCATAAGATTAGCATAAAAAACCTAAGATATGAAAATGAAGGAGAGAGCTCTCCTTTTATAATAAGTGAGATGAAATGGACCATTGAGATTAAGAGGCAAAAGTCTTTATCAAGGGTGGAGAAAAATGGAAGCTTGATCCTTGTGCACAAATATCCTCCAATAGGAAAATAGGTGTTGACTTTTGTGTCCCACATAAGACAAAAACTGATTTTTCCTTTTTTTATAAAATAAGAATAATGATTTATTTGTGCAACATAGGATAAGAAGAAAAATGGGGATTTTTTATTTAAATAAAAGAGGAGGAAATTCTTTTTAATTAAATAAAGGCTTAGGATAAAGTGATTTTATTGTTTAATGAAAAGAGATTTTTTAATTAAGTAAAAGAGAGCATGTTCTCTTAATTAAATAAGATTTTTATTTTTTATTTTTTCTCTTTTAAATTAAATAAGGCTCAAACCTTAGGAAATATTGAATTGATTATGATTTGATCAAGGAAATTGATATAATTGATATTGTTGATATTTGAAAATATTGATTCAGGGATTTGATAAATTGAGAAATGGGGCCCAAAGTCTAGGCGACTATTTTAGGGTGCATACAAAAAGTACCTGCTCTTCCCAAACACACTTAGAAGATGCAAAAAATGCATAAATCCAGAGGATTTAATGGTGATATCATTCAAGATGGGTTGATGTTAGAAGGCTACTACTTAGGGGGAGTACTAAGCATGGTAAATTAATTTGTTTGAAGTAAATTTAAGTATTTGTACAAAGCTACACAGAATTGTAGAAATCAGTGAGTTAAGCCTTTGATGTTTGACTGGTTAATGGTTAGATGTATTTAGTGGCTCAGAGGTGTGTGTGAAAGAAGGAAAGATGATATTGGCAATGTAGCAGAAGCAAAGAAGGGAAAGAAAGCAGGCATTTATATGAGAAAGAAATTTGCATAAGAAAATATGATACACCTTTTTTATCGATGTCAAAGGGGGAGAGAAGAGTATGTGAAAAATAATAGAAGTCATATATTTTAGATTAGAAGAAAGGATTTGAAGAGTTTGAAGAAGGAATAGCAAATCATATGAGAAATTGAGCAAGTTAATATATACTTGAACATAAGAAAGAAGAGTTCTTGTCAAGAAAAGTTGTGTACATCCAAGGGGGAGAAACTTAGTGAGAGAAGATCATTTAAATAGATTGGAAAGAAAGGTATCTTGCTTCTAGGGGGAGCAAATTAGTGAGGAAGATGAGTTAGAGAGACTCAAAGATAATCAGGATGAAAGGTCTCAAAAGGTACAATGTTGGTTTTTTATTGCATTACTTATTTTTCAAATCATATGTTGCAATCAATGCTAAAGTGGGAGATATTGGCATGTTGGCATGTTGGATGTGTTTTCATTGATGTCAACATATCAGAGGAATCGGAGGAATTGATTAGAAAGCCTATTTGTTTGTTGCTAGCTTAACTATTACATGTTAGCCAATGGAAGAAGAAGTTTAGAGGTCTGGTGAGGATTAGATATTGTAGGTATAAAGTCACGCATGTGGGATATTGTTGAAGAAGGTCAGTACTTAGTTCACTCCAAGATTGAGAGGATATCATGAATATTTGGGCATGACACAAGGTGAGAATTAGTGACTGGGAAACATGGTGAATAGGTCTATTCCAAGGATGGAAAATAATAAGATTGAATACTAACCATTTTTTTAAAAAAATTTATTCTATATGAGTTGAAGTAACAAATCTTCATGTGATGTCTTAGTTTAAGGTATTTAATTTATTAATCATTATACATGTATTTGTATAGACAAATAACATGGTAAAATTTGGTAAACAAACATTTTAAATACTATGAGTGCTAGAAAGAGGTATGACTTGGGAGAGTATGTTCAAATATTGATTCAACAAGATCCTCAATCATATAAAGCTAGACATAACCTTGAAAAAATCAAATATCTAGAATGTGAAGGTGAATAAAATTAGGTGTATTTTTCATATAATTTCATTTATAGAGTATTAAATTTTTATGTCAAGTCATGTTTGTGGTCGTCAAGATCAATCATGAAAAGTAAAGTTTGTATGCTAGTTTAGATTCTTAGATACTCATTAGACTAAGGTAGTTATTTTTTCAAAATGTCAAATCATTGTTTAACAACTTATCCATCATTAATCCTATAGTTAAATATACATATCATCATTTTTTATTTTCACATTTATTTAATTTTATTTAGCTCTATTTATATATAATGTTTTTCTTATTGATTGCATTTATTTAGTTAATTAAAAGCTTATATGATTTAAAGAAAATGAATTTATGTATTTTACATCTTTGTAACTTAATAAAAAAAATTTCAAATTGAAAATTTGGATTATTTGCATGGTATTATACAACTTGCATATTTTATTGGATTACTAGCTAAAGTGTGTAAAGGCCAAATGTTTTTTGAATAGCTTAAGATTTATTAAGTTTAAGTTAGACATATGATGAAGCAAAATTTTAGCATTTTATTAAGTGCTTAACCTTGTAGGAATC
The DNA here is from genome assembly GCA_018584345.1 of Thuja plicata. NCBI lineage: Eukaryota > Viridiplantae > Streptophyta > Pinopsida > Cupressales > Cupressaceae > Thuja > Thuja plicata. Next base: position 2,220,403 of record MU228126.1, on the reverse strand, counting down.
GTATATAAATATATCTATATTAAAACATAAATATTTATAATTAGGTGAGATAAGTTCTAGTATTACTTTAAACTAAAGATTAATTCCAAGAACACTATACATTTAACAAATTATTTATAAATATTCTATTTAACCTTTTTATAACTTATTAATTGAATTGATCTTATATAACAATATATAGATTTTATTTTTTAAAATTAATATAATATAAAAATATGTCACAAATTAATTGTATGAAACATTTATCAATAATAATTGATTAATGAAATTTTCCTTCAATTAGTACAAGTGAATTTATTGAAATTATTTTATTACATTGATTAATATTAAATTTTTGCTACATAATTAAAAGCTAGCCATGATAAAAAAATATTCTATGTTTTAAAATGATAATAAAATTTTCTTTTCAAAACTTTCCCTTGAGAAATGCCACTCTATACCCTCACTCTCCTCAATGTCAATTCCAACTATACAAATATATATTTCATGAAAAAAAATACCAATTGAAATGTGTATAAATTTCACTTCAACTTTGGATTTTAAAAAAGTATTAAATAAAAATCATTTGATAAGGTAAAATTGTTAGTGTTTTATCTTTACTAAATCTTTGTGGGGTTCCTTCTCTTCTTTTTATAAGTTTGTTAGGTACAATACTTTAAAAAATTAAAATATTTTCAAACTAATGAATTAAAGATTCATTAATATGGAAAATGTATTTTAAGCATGTTGAATAGTGATTAAACTTTAAAGATTGTGACGATTCTATAAATATCAATTATTTGACAAGCTTTTAAATGCATGTTTCAATTTTATTTTAATTTTTTTAATTTTTTTATAGAGTAAGTGCTATCACTGTGGGGATAGCACCCTTTATTAATCATGTTTCAAATATTATTAGGCACAAGAAACATAATAAAATACAAGAATTATTAATTAAATTTGAATCTATTGAAAATCTTTCCGTGAGCTTAAAAATCTACACCAATGGTTCTAGATCTACCTTTAGTTTGTTGTGAATGTATTGAAGCAAATTTTTGCTACAATTTTTGAAAGCTATTTAAGTTATCTTATTCCTAATTTTACATTATCATAATAATACTAAAATTTCATTGAATTGAAATCAATACTCCTCTTGTTCCACTCCATTCGCCAGGGTTGTCCTCTTGCTCCTGCTTTGTATGTTCTTACTGCTGAAGGATTTTGATATTTGCTGGCTAATGCCATCTCTGTTGGCCGGGTTAGAGGAATTTCCTTGCCTACTTGCCCCTCCCAGCTTGTCAATGGCCACTTTATAGATGATTCCTTTCTCACTTTATTGGAAGAAGAAGATAATGTTAAAGTTGCTCTTCAATGCCTTGATACCTTTTTCTTAGCCTCTGGCTCTACTATTCAGTGGCACAAGACCAAGTGTTATTGTCAATCCTTTCTTCCTTCACCTCCCTTGATTCTCTAGTGTGGCTAGAAGTGCATTTCCCATGGTGAGATTTTCTAGTTTTTGGGAATCCCTTTTGGTTTTTAAGCTTCTCGTGTTGACCTTTGGAATGTTGTTCTCAATAGAGTTGAAAAAAATCTTTCTTACTGGATTACCAAGCCTCTTTCTTTGGCTGGTAAATTCTAGATATGCTCTAATATTCTTGCCGCCATGAATGTTTATTATTATTCATGCTGGGCTCCTTCAAAAGCTTCGTACGACAAGATGGAAAAGCTTCTTTAGGATTTCTTATGGGCCTCTGATGTTGACCATCATAGTTTCCATCAACATCATAGTTTCCACAGAGTCGCCTGGGATGATTGTTGTTTGCCTAAAGCTTCAGGTGGGCTTGGCCTTCTTTCTACCCATAAGCAGGGCCTTGCTTTATGTGCCAAATGGGTCATCAGAGCCATCACAGGAGATGAGGCCTAGAAAATTCTTCTCAGACACTGCATTTTTTCTAGTTTTCCTTCCCATAGACTAGCCTAGAAGGTGATTGGGTTTCAAACCCTCCTTGCCATGAAAGAGCCTATTCAGATTTAGGGTTCCTCTATTACTAAGAGTATTTGGAAAGCTTGGGAATCGCTCAAACATTGGCTTCGCTGGGCTAGAGATGGCTTTAGGGATGGTCTATCCTTTAACCAACATAACATCTGGTGGTCACCTCTTTTCCAGGTTCAAGAGCGGCCTCTTGCCAAAGTGCCAGGTTGCAGTGCTCTCCGCTTTCATAAGTGCGACATCCGCACTCCTAAGGACATTTTTCTAGAGCTACTTTCAGTATTTTCTCTTGGGAAGATATGTAGACATAGTTCCATCATAATTGGACTGATCGTCCAACTTTTAACTTACTTGTATCTGCCATACCTCCTTAATTACTCCATAAGCTCAACATTTCTTCTTCCAGACCCTGGTGGAAAGATTGGAAGTGGTATCTAGTGACACCATTTTCAAATTACAATCCTAAGCTTGGTTATTCTTGGTTGGTTTCTCATCTTCCTATGGTTGATGGCCTCAACCATTGATGGAATTTGCAATCAACTCATGGTACCTGGCAGAACAGATTTCTCACAGTTTGGTCTGTTATCACTGAGCCAAAAATTGCTCATTTTTATTGGTGTGTTCTCTTCCAAGGCTTACCATTGGGTGATAGACTCAAAAACATGGGAGTCCCCAACCCTAGATGTCTATTTTGTGGCCTACCGAAGTATTTCATGCATGCTTTTTGGTTATGCAAAAGAGCTCAACAGTATTGGGCCTTGATTCATGATTTCTTTCGGCCTTTAAGGCTGGAGTTTTTCTCCTGGCATATGGTCATGTTGGGAGATTCTCCCAAAATCCCCTTTAATTTTTCCCAGATCTGGCATGCTTTCAGGATGGAGATTCTATTTACTTTATGGAAAGACAAAAATGTTGTTTTATTTGCTCACATCTCTCTTGATACCAGTATATCTATGTACACTAAAGCTTGTATCTATAATAATGTGTTACTGCAGATACAAGTTCAGACAGATAAGGTGGCTCTTTAAGTGGCGCATCTGTAGGAGCTCTTGTAGCACTAGGACAATGCCCCTTGTACTATTGCTCACGTGCCGCCAGAACCTATTTCTGCTAGCAACACTCCTCCTCACCGTCACTACCGCTCCTCTTGTAGGTGGTCTTTCACTCCCCATACTCAGGCTCACCCTCTCTCTCCAAGAAAAGGTGCCTAGCGGGGTCATTTGGCTTCTCCACAACAGCGATGCAGTGCCTCAGGCTAGGATCTGCTGCCTCCTAGTGTTTTTCTTGTTGCTGGTTCAAACAAGTTTCCTCGCCTAGCATTGGTCATTTTGCCTCCCAGAGTGGAGGATGGAGAAATTATGCAAGATAAAGAAGATAATGATGGGTGGTCACTTCCTGACCCCAACCCTAACCCCACCACTGGGTGGGGTAATCCCAAAGATCAGGATGCTCCCTCTTCGGCCACTACTTTGGCCGCATGAGGTTTTTTTTATGAATAGTTGTTTTATGTATTTCCAGCCTTGGGCTGTGTGACTCTCGCAGGGTGACTTTTTCCCTTGACCCCTTTTTTTGTTAATATGTACTTTGTAAATTTTAATTAATGTTAAAGGGCCTACTTTCCCTCCTAGCTTGTCAATGGCCACTTTGCAGATGATTCCTTTCTCACTTTATTGGAAGAAGAAGATAATGTTAAAGTTGCTCTTCAATGCCTTGATACCTTTTTCTTAGCCTTTGGCTCTACTATACAATGGCACAAGACCCAGTGTTATCATCAATCCTTTCTTCGTTCGCCTCCCTTGATTCTCTAATGTTGCTGGAAGTGGATTTCCCATGGTGAGATTTTCTGGTTTTTGGGAATCCCTTTTGGTTTTTAAGCTTCCCATGTTGACCTTTGGAATGTTGTTCTCAATAGAGTTGAAAAAAATATTTCTTATTGGATTACCAAGCCTCTTTCTTTGGCTAGTAAATTCCAGATATCCTCTAATATTATTGCCACCATGAATGTTTATTATTCTTCATGCTGGGCTCCTTCAAAAGCTTCGTACAGCAAGATGGAAAAGCTTCTTCAGGATTTCTTATGGGCCTCTGATGTTGACCATTATAGTTTCCATCAACATCATAGTTTTTACAGAGTCGCCTGGGAGTATTGTTGTTTGCCTAAAGCTTCAGGTGGGCTTGGCCTTCTTTCTACCCATAAGCAGGGCCTTGCTTTATGTGCCAAATGGGTCATCAGAGCCATCATAGGAGATGAGGCCTGGAAAATTCTTCTCAGACATTGCATTTCATCTAGTTTTCCTTCCCATAGACTAGCCTGGAAGGTTATTGGGTTTCAAACCCTCCTCACCATGAAATAGCCTATTCAAATTTAGGGTTCCTCTATTACTAAGAGTATTTGGAAAGCCTGGGAATCGCTCAAACCTTGGCTTCGCTAGGCTGGAGATGGCTTTAGGGATGGTCTATCCTTTAACTAACATAACATCTGGTGGTCACCTCTTTTCCAGGTTCAAGAGTGGCCTCATGCCAAAATGCCAGGTTGCAGTGCTCTCCGCTTTCATAAGCACAACGTCCACGCTCCTAAGGACATTTTTCTAGAGCTAATTTCAATATTTTCTCTTGGGAAGATATGCAAACATAGTTCCATCATAATTGGACTGATCGCCCAACTTTTGACTTACTTGTATCTGTCATACCTCCTTAATTACTCCATAAGCTCAACATTTCTTCTTCCAGACCTTGTGGAAAGATTGGAAGTGGTATCCAGTGATGCCATTTTTCAATTACAAGCCTAAGCTTGGTTATTCTTGGTTGGTTTCTCATCTTCCTATGGTTGATGGCCTCAACCATTGATGGAATTTGCAATCAACTCATGGTACCTGGCAGAACAGATTTCTCACAGTTTGGTCTGTTATCACTGAGCCAAAAATTGCTCATTTTTCTTGGTGTGTTCTCTTTCGAGGCTTATCGTTGGGTGATAGACTCAAACACATTGGAGTCCCCAACCCTAGATGTCTATTTTGTGGCCTACCGGAGTATTTCATGCATGTTTTTTGGTTATGCAGAAGAGCTCAACAGTATTGGGCCTTGATTCATGATTTCTTTCGGCCTTTAAGGCTGGAGTTTTTCTCCTGGCATATGGTCATGTTGGGAGATTCTCCCAAAATCCCCTTTAATTTTTTCCAGATCTAGCATGCTTTCAGGATGGAGATTCTATTTACTTTATGGAAAGACAAAAATGTTGTTTTATTTGCTCACATCTCTCTTGATACTAGTATATCTATGTACTCTAAAGCTTGTATCTATAATAATGTGTTACTGCAGATACAAGTTCAGACAGATAAGGTGGCTCTTTAAGTGGCGCATCTGTAGGAGCTCTTGTAGCACTAGGACAATGCCCCCTGTACTGTTGCTTGCATGCCACCAGACCCTGTTTCTGCTAGCAACACTCCTCCTCGCCGCCACCGTCGCTCCTCTTGCAAGCGGTCTTTCACTCCCCATTCTCAGGCTTGCCCTCGCTCTCCCAGCAGAGGTGCCTTGCGGGGTCATTTGGCTTCTCCGCAGCAGCGATGCAGTGCCTCAGGCTGGGATCTGCCGCCTCCTAGTGTTTTTCCTGTTGCTGGTTCAGACAAGTTTCCTCGCCTAGCATTGGTCATTTTGCCTCCCAGAGCGGAGGATGGAGAAATTGTGCAAGATAGAGAAGATAATGATGGGTGGTCACTTCCTGACCCCAACCCTAACCCCACCACTGGGTGGGGTAATCCCGAAGATCAGGATCCTCCCTCTTTGGCCACTACTTTGGCCGCATGAGGTTTTTTTTATGAATAGTTGTTTTATGTATTTCCAGCCTTGGGCCGTGTGACTCTCGCGTGGTGACTTTTTCCCCTGACCCCTTTTTTTGTTAATATGTACTTTGTAAATTTTAATTAATGTTAAAGGGCCTATCCATAAAAAAAAATATCAATATCTTGTAGAATTAAATTTAGAAAAAAAAATATTGATGAAAAAAGATAATAATTATGATAAAAATATATTTAAAAATTAAAAGTGAACTTGTTTCTCTTTATATATAATATAAATATAAGTATAATCAACAATTAAATTTATAACATTTTAATTATAATTTTAAAATTGTATTTTACTTTTTAATTTTTAAAGATCTATTTGTTTGTTTTATAATGTGATTTCAGATATCTGATAATTTAATTAATTTAATTTTAATGATTTAAGGTTATAAAAAAAATCATCAACAATTATGCAATACTAATACTTATATAATTTAATATAATGTTAAATAAAACATGTAAATTCATGTGAATGTGGTAGAATGTCTTAGAAGTTAGAAATAGAAAAAAATTTAATTAATAGATATTTAGGAGAGAACACTAGAGACACAATTATTATTTGAAAAATAAGTTAAAATGTGTCTAATATAAACTATTATGCTTGTAACATGAAAAATAAAACAGAAGAGAAGATTTTTTACCTCCATAAAATAGTATAGAATTTGACAATAGAATGAAAGATATTTAACCTCTCGGAAACCAAAGATAAAACAATCAGCTAATGACCAGAAATAGCTTTATTATAATCAATAGATAACATATCTATCTAAACTTGCATTGCTTTGGTAGTAGCCAGTAGAGCTCTTCAGTTACGGGGACACGGCCCATAGCATTGGTTACCACCATTGCGACGTCCTATAGGGCGACAAGCCCTGCCATTGCAATTCAGTGGAGCTCCATACACTTGCTGGTCTACAACACTGTCAACAAGAGTCAATGCAAAGATAAGTGCCAACACAATACACCATATTATCTTCGAACCAGATGCCATACTAAACCACACTAGGAAATGGAAAAGAACTCAACTTTGAGAAAATGAAGTATGGAATTGTCTATTTAAAGTTAGTCTTCTTCAGGTAATGACAGTTTCTTATACTATATTGATTTAACTTTCAAAGTTCAGTAAAATAGTGAGATTTGGACCTATTCAACAATATACAAATTACAAAGTGCAATTTCTATTATCATATTTTTAAAGTTATGCTATGGAAAAATATTAAAAGAGAAAAAATAAAAGAAAAAAATAAAATAGACACAGAATTCTAAATGATATGCACATGTCAAGAGCTGTCATTTTGTATGAAATATAAAACACAAAAAAAATCCACTTTCACATACTACCATAAAATTAGTCAAATATAAATTAAACATAAAGCAAGATAGACACCGAATTCTAAATGATATGCACATGCCAAGAGCTGTCATTTTCTATTAAATATAAAACAGAAAAGCAATCCACTTGCACATACTACAATATCATTTGTCAAACATATATTAAACATACTTCAAGACACAGGATTCTAAATGATATGCACATACCAAGACCTGTCATTTTGTATTAAATATGAAACACAAAAATAATCCACTTCCACATACTACCATATCATTAGTCAAATATATATTAAACATACCTCAAAAGAGATACAGAATTCTAAATGATATGCACATGCTAAAAGCTGTCATTTTGTATTAAATATAAAACAGAAAAACAATCCACTTGCACATACTACCATATCATTCGTTAAACATACTTCAAAATAGAGGCAGAATTCTAAATGAGATGCACATTTCAAGAGCTGTCATTTTGTCCAAGACATTTGACCTTACAAAAAGTGCTATGCTCAAGCAGTCAGCCATACTTCAAAATAGAGGCAGAATTCTAAATGAGATGCACATGTCAAGAGCTGTCATTTTGTCCCAGACATTTGATCTTATAAAAAGAACTATGCTCAAGCAGCCAGCCTTAAGTATCACACACAAGAAAAAAAATTAAACTTGCAAAAAGTAAGTCAACTTTAATTATTTAACACTTTTTGCATAAGAATCAGTCATGAATATGTAATGTTGAAGAGAGGGAATTCTTAGTGGAAAAAACTAAAACTAAAAAGAAACTGGGAAATGATTCCTGTTTGGCTAATACTTGCATTGTTTTCCATTCTAATAGCTATTCTAGTGAACCACATCTCTATCCATCGATGCCGTCTTAACCATCAATATTGCCGTTGAGCCCGCTAATTTCTAGAACTAACTGTGATTTCCCTCAATAAAACAATGCCTAGCTATGATTCACTAATAATATACCCCTAATTCCCAAGCCCTAATTACATTACATGAAAGGGCCTTGATTTGAGAGATTTCTAAACCAGAGAGAAACAATATGCAGATCACCTGTTATGCATTATATCCACATTTGATCTATGTTTTGCTCTTTTCATGCTTTATTCCCAATGCAGCGTTAACGTTCGATGATATTCCTCTGTATACATGTAGCCCTGACAACTATACAAGCGCTACATTTGAGAGTAATTTGAACACAGTTCTTAATAATCTCGTGAACAATACATCAACATCATCAAATGTTATGAGCATCTCTGTGTCTGGTGGAACTCCAGTCAATGTGTATGGTTTTCTTGTTAGTTTGGTAGCTTGGACAGTTGTTCTTCCATTTGCTAATAATTATTTATTCGACTCTTTGTAGAAACTTCTAGTTTGTAGAAATTTCTAGTTAGTAGAAACTTCTAGTTTGTAGAAACTTCTAGCAACTAGAAGTAACTAGAAACAAAGAGAGTAGTATAAAACGGGGGTCTAGGGGCATTTGGAGAATATCAAGTCACTGAAGCATTTGCAGTGTTAGAAAATGAGTTTGTAGTGATAGCAAACAGTCTTGCAGTGTAAGCAAGGGTGCAGTGACAGCGTTGGAGATAGCAGTGGAGGAATATTAGCAGGAGGAGTTAGGAGATTGTCTAAGTTCTGCCAGTGAGAGGCAAGGAATTTTGTATCTCTTAATTTGCTGAAGATAAATATATATTTCTCATCTGCAGTACTGGTTTTTCCTACGGGGTTCTTCCAGGGATGATTTGTCCAAAAATATTGTGTTCTTTGTGTTGCATATTTCTTTCCGTATTTTTTTATTGGTGAAGTTGTAGTTGTGTTATTTTTCAATATTCAGCTGTAAATTTATTTTTAGCAGTGAAATAATCTTTATGAGATAGGAGATTAATAATCAGTGATTGCAATAGGAATTTTCACATGGTATTAGAGCAGTGTTGAGGGTAGAAAAGGTTTACCCTAGGCAAAGGAAAGAAATTTGAGTTTGACCTCTTTTGATTTTTTGTTTCTTTTATTTATTTGAGATGGCCTCAGTAGGTTTGAGAGATTAGGACAGATTGGATGGTGCCTCAAATTTTGGTGTTTAGAAAGCCAGAATTTCTTTATTGCTGGAAGAGAATGGTATCAAGGAATATGTTACTAGTACTGTAGTTGTACCTACAGATCCAGTACTACTTGTAGCATACAAGAAGGATGATGCCAAGGCGAGGAGGATAATCCTTGATGGTGTCAAGGATCATATTGTTCCACATATCGCAGAGTTAGATACAACAAAGAAGATGTGGGACGCCATTCTGAATCTGTACCAGAATGCTACCACTAACCAGAAGCTGATTCTCAGAGAAAAGTTGAGGAATACCCAGATGAACAAGGGAGAAGATGTTACAAGTTACCTCACCAGGCTTACACTTGTCAAGGATCAGTTAGTAGCTGTTGGAGATAAGCCAAATGAAGACGAGCTAGTAAGAATAGCCCTAAATGGGTTTACTAAGCAGTGGGATGTCTTTGTTCAAGTTATTAATGGACGAGACACCTTAGCTAGCTGGGATCGACTATGGAGTGATTTCACTCAGGAGGAGCTTAGACTAAGTCTTGTCAATGGTGCCAACAATAAAAGTCAAAAAAGTGAGGTGGAACAAGAAAATGTTGCCCTAGCGGGTAAGGGGAAAGAAAAGAAGGGGTCGAGCAAAGGATCAAATTCACAAAGTAAGAAGAAGGACCTATCTAAGGTCAAGTGCTTTGGTTGTCACAAGTTTGGCCACTATGTCAGTGATTGCCCACAAAGGAAGGGTAAGAAGCAGGTGGCGGCCTCAGCAAGTGTAGATGAGCTCTCGACTATATTGGAGGATGAGTTTGCACTCATAGCTTGCATGATTAGCTCAACCTCACAGAGTGTCTAGTATATAAACAGTGGGGCATCATTTCATATGACAGGAGTTAGAGAGTACTTCTCCAGTTATAAGGAGGAGAACACTAGTATCCAGATTTCTTTGGGAAACTTGTCCAAACTCAACTCAGTTGGGAAAGGGACTGTTCAGTTTCAGAGGGAGAATGGAAAGGTAATTCTTCTTCATGATGTGTTGCATGTGCTAGGCTTAGGTATGAATTTGGTTTCTGTATCTGTCCTTCAGGATAAAGGGCATAATGTTCTCTTTAGAGGGATGCATGTTTTGATTAAGCATAAAGATTGGAAATCACCAGTATCTATTGGAGTTAGGAGCGGTCGGCTTTATAGATTGCAGTTTGATACTCCTAAGGCACTGATAAGCAGCAGTAACCCTAGAGATCTTGGAGAGCTATGGCATAGGAGGATGGGCCATATTCATCATGGAGCACTTAGATTTCTTTGTGAGACAGTGACAGGTGTTCCAGAGGTGAGCACAAAGCATGATGATGTGTGTAAGGTATGTGTGTTGGGGAAGTTTGCGAAAGCATCTTTTCCAAGGAGTGATTCCAGATCTGAGGGTGTTCTTGATCTAGTAAACTCAGATGTGTGTGGGCCAATGTCGATGAATTCTCTCAGAGGATATGAGTACTATGTTACTTTTATTGATGATTTCTCTAGGAAGACCTGGATATACTTCTTGAAGACCAAGGATGAGGTTTTCAGCCGCTTCCAAGAGTTTAAGGCTCTGGTGGAGAATTTGACAGGAAAGAAGATAAAGGTTCTTCGGTCAGACAATGGAGGCGAGTACAAAGGAAATGACTTCTAAGGTTTCTGTACTAGAGAAGGAATCAAGAGAGAGTGGACTATTCCTTACAATCCACAGCAAATTGGAGTTGCTGAGAGGAAGAACTGGTCCATATCAGAGGCAGCAAGGGCTATGCTACATGACCAGGATATGCCCCGCTACTTATGGGCAGAGGTGTGTAGTACAATAGTGTATATACAAAATAGGGTTCCACATAAAGTACTAGGAAAGATGACACCAGAGGAAGCTTTCACAGGAAAGAAGCCAAATGTCGGTCACTTTAGGATATTTCAAAGTTTGGCATATTGTCATATTCCAGGTGACACCCATACCAAGTTAGATCAGACTGTAGAGAGGGGGTACTTTGTTGGGTACAGTGAAACCTCAAAGGCATATCGGATATTCATTCCAGGGACCAGACGGATCATTATTCGACGTGATGTCAAGTTCATTGAGGACAAGGCATTTAGAAGGTCCAGAGATTTTCCAGTAGAAGATCAAAGTAAGAAGTCAACAGAAGCTCCAAGGGTAGCTCAATCGAGTCAAGGGCAACAAAGATCAAGTATAGTTACTAGTACAAATGTTCACTCAAGTGGTGAGAGTTCGTAGAGTATGGAGCAACTGGTGCAACAGGAAATGCATCAAGAAGATATGGAGGTTGATATTTCATCCTCTACAGTTGGCAGCTGGAACCGTGAGGTTCAACAGAGGGATACTCAGGAGTTTGTGGGAACTCCTCGGAGGAGTACAAGATCAAGGAAACAACCAGCCAAGTTTAATGACTATGTGGCTTTAGTTAGTCAGTTGGTAGATAGTGACCCTTCCAGTTATCAGGAAGCTGCACAACATCAGGTTTGGCGAGATGCGATGGTTGAGGAATATACCTCAATAATGCAGAATGATGTGTGGGAGGTAGTGCCTAGACCAACAAATAGGGCAGTGGTTGGATCACCCTGAATCTACAAGATCAAGCACGATGCAGATGGTAGCATCGAGAAATACAAGGCAAGGTTTGTGGCAAAAGGGTTCTCTCAGAAAGAGGGAATAGACTATGAGGAGATATTTGCTC
>MU228126.1:2126240-2207796 GCA_018584345.1 Thuja plicata | reverse complement strand
TAGAAATTTCTAGTTTGTAGAAACTTCTAGCAACTAGAAGTAACTAGAAACAAAGAGAGTAGTATAAAAGGGGGTCTAGGGGCATTTGGAGAACATCAAGTCACTGAAGCATTTGCAGTGTTAGCAAGGGCGCAGTGACAGCGTTGGGGATAGTAGTGGAGGAATATTAGCAGGAGGAGTTAGGAGATTGACTAAGTTCTGCTAGTGAGAGGCAATAAATTTTGTATCTCTTAATTTGCTGAAGATTAATATTTATTTCTCATCTGCAGTACTGGTTTTCCCTACGGGGTTTTTCCAAGGACGATTTGTCCAAAAATATTGTGTTCTTTATGTTGCATATTTCTTTCCGTATTTTTTTATTGGTGAAGTTGCAGTTATGTTATTTTTCGATATTCAGCTGTAAATTTATTTTCAGCAGTGAAATAATCTTTATGAGATAAGAGATTAATAATCAGTGACTGCAATAGGAATTTTCACACTTCTGTCCGGCGGAGCTCCAGACATGGTGTATGGTCTTCTCCAATGCTGGGGTGACACAACAGTGGAGGAATGCTTCAAGTGTTCTGTGTTGGCAAGAACCAGGGTTCGCCAGGACTGTGGAGGTGCCATAGGCGCTATGGTTTGGCTGCCCAAGTGCTTCATACGCTAGGACAACTATTCCTTCAGCAGAATACTTGATACTAACACAACCACTACTTACAACGGAGGAAAGATCACAGTTGAGCCTGATAAGTTTGGTACGGCAGTTAGGGAGCTATTCACAAAGCTGTCAAAAGAAGCCCTTCAATCTCCTCGTCGCTATTCTGCTGGATCGACAACTACCTCCACATTTCAGCCGATATACAGTCTGGTTCAGTGTTGGAGCGATTTAACTTCTCTTCAAGACTGCAAAATATGCTTAAACAAAGCAACTGCTGAGGTGTTAAATGCGACGGGAAACGGAACTCATCTCGGAGGGGAGGCCGCCTTGGGAAGCTGCGTTGCTCGTTATGAAACGTACATCTTCTTCAATCCCGCCTCTGCACCGTCACAGTCTCCCCTCCCATCGCTCTCTACACCTTGGAAATCGAGTAATATGCGAAGAAGCATCTTATAATTGTGTCTTGATGTTCTTCAAAGAACCAAAATGGGGTTTTATTTAGGGTTTTAGATGACTGAACATTTGAATTGATCTCCTGTGCAGAAAAGTTTCCAAACAAAATAGTAATAATTTTGGGTGTTCTCGGCGGCTTCTTGGTGATGTTATTGCTATGCCTGTTTGCGATCAGAAGAAAATTCAAATATGCGGTATTAAGGAAAGGTACTTTTGTGGTGAAATTTTTATTGAATCTTTCTTTCAAATATCAACTAATTTCTGGCTACCAAGTCTGGGCTGGGGTCTTTATTTCGTATACTGTAGTTTATATAAGAGCTACCCAATTTTTGCCGTCTAGAAATATTTTACCCACTTCCTGCTGTCTAGAAATGGAGAAATTTTTTCTTTCACTTTCAGATCAGAAAATAAATCTTTGAGTTAAAATTTTAATATTTATGCTATGCATTTGGCAGAGAATCCAGGTACAGAGGTGTTTTCAGCGATAGGCGAGGAACATAGAATGATGTTCAACTTGGAATATCTCAAGGCTGCAACTAGAAATTTCCACGATGTTAACAAGCTTGGAGAAGGGGGATTTGGCTCTGTATACAAGGTAACATAGCCCTATTGCATCGAGCCAGGTTACTTATTCATCCTTCACTCATGTTTCAGTATATATATATCACTCACATAATCTACAGACTATTAATAAAATAATGAAAGGGAGGGAATAAGTCCTCAAGCCACACGGAGCGGGTATTTTAATTTTAATCACAGATCTGTCCACAATTCAGGATTTTCACATATAATTAGAATATAATTTTCTACACATTGTTTCAAGTATAATTGCCCAAATGTTTACTGGTATCTGATATTCAACACAATTCAGTAATCATCGTGTAGTCTGCTAGCTAGAAGAACAAATTTCGAGTAGTATTTTACTTCATTAGAATTTCGATCTGTATTATATATATTATACAATGGAAGTTTAAGGTTTATGTGTTTTATGTTACTCAATTTAGAACTCAAATATTTATTATATAAACTACAATATAAGTTTAAGGTTTACGTGCTTTATTTTATGTCAGGGAACAATGCTAGATGGAAAACAAATAGCAGTAAAGAAGCTTTCTTTGCAATCTTTGCAAGGGAAAAAGGAATTTCTAAATGAGGTCAAATTGGTGGCCAAAATTCAGCATCGGAATCTTGTGAAATTACTCGGATCTTGCACAGAGAAATTAGAAGTGTTGCTTGTTTACGAGTTATTGGCTAATAAAAGTCTTGACAAGATACTATTTGGTGAGTTTATCTCATCTCATATGAAAGTGAGAGTGGTACAAAGTTTTTCATCTTCTTTTAGGTTAAGTAAGTGGAAGTCATAAAATAATAATTTGGATGGAGGGGTATACAGATTCAGAGCGAAGTAAAAAGCTGGACTGGCCAAAGCGTTTGAACATCATATGTGGAATAGCTCGTGGGCTTCTATACCTGCATGAAGATTCTCATCTACGAATCATCCATCGAGATATCAAAGCAAGCAATATTTTGCTTGATGAGAAAATGGAGCCAAAGATATCTGATTTTGGATTAGCCCGACTGATTCATCAAGATGAGAGTGATGTTGACACAAGGGTTGCAGGAACATAGTAAGAATCTAACCATTGCATAACATAGATTTATCTATAAATCATATTGATTTTATAATGCTTTTAAACTTTAAAAATACTATGGCTTGTTGGGTGAGTTGTTAACTGCTACCTTACATTTTTATATTTTCAAATACATTATTTAAATTGCATTTTTTTATTCTTTCTCAAGATGATTCTAGTATTATTTTTTAATTTAAAACATTATTTTAGGTAAAAATTAATAAATATAATTCAAGATTTTGATCTTTATGTGTATCCCTTGTTTAATAGTATTTTAATTTTTTATCTTTTGCAGTGGTTATATGGCACCTGAGTATGCTATGCTAGGTCAATTATCTGCTAAAGCTGATGTGTATAGCTTTGGCGTTGTCATTTTAGAAATTATATGTGGAAGAAAGAACACTGATAAGAGATTATTCCCTGAATTTCAAAGCCTCGTAGAATTGGTAAGATAAAAATAAGATTTGCTACTATAGTTTGTTCTTTAAAGTTATTTTTCTTTTCTACTTAAAAACATTATTTAGTTTAATTGTAAAATAGTTAATAGAAGTTTTATACAACAATCCACATTAAAATATAGTGACTAGTTATTCTATTTTTACTAGGTATGTTTTGCTTTCACCTTTTGATCCAAATGATGTTTATGAGTAGTTATATTTCTCATTCAAAAAGGGTGTGTACCAGTCTTATACAGGTATGGAGCTATTACAACAAAGGAAATAGCGTGAATGTGTTTGATAGAGAAATAATAGAAAGTTTCTCTATTGAACAAGTTTCAAGATGTATTAATGTCGGTCTTTGGAATTTTTTTAATCAAGTATCCACATTCTATTTATCAAGAAATATATATTTGTTTGGAATTTTTTAATCTAGTATCCACATTCTATTAATTGCTTCTTGTCATGAATGGTGACTCATCAAGATGGGCCAATGCCAAATGCAACATCACATCAAATCTTGAGAAAAAAAAGCCTTGATTTGTTGCCGACATTTCTACATGGTGGTATCAATAATAATGGTCACAGGCCTAGATACCTAAAAACCATCATTTCATTGTTATAAATCTATTATTGATGACCATTAGACGATCCAAGATCAATGCCTTAAAGTCTATATTGGGCTAAAAAAATTCTCAATGATGAGAAGATCTGCAAAAGGTTTGTATAATGGTGACAAGTGTCAAATCTATGTACTTAACTCGGTGTCATGAAATTAAATATAGACCACAACTAGTTATGGTGATGGTTGATAATTTTGTACTACTGTGATGAAGATTAAATAAAAGTCTTCTCAGTGATATTCTCAAGTGATATCATCCATGTTTGGTGTCCAATTTGGTATTAATTGAATGACATTATTCCAAATTTTGTACACTCGTCCATTTATGGAAAAGATTTATAGAGAGATATCAAATATTTAACAGAATACATAAGGAAATATAATATATGTGTTGCTTCCTTTGTTGTTTTTAAAGGATAAAGTAATTAGTATGGTTACAAAAGACATTAATAAGGACTTGGAATAATTGTCGACAAGTGATAAATACATAACGCAACATTTTTAGGCTATTTATAGATAATTTGGGATTTTTTTCTTCTTTAATTCTCCTTGGGTAGACAAAGCGTAGAACTTGGTTGGAAGTTTGGTTTAGGCATTTTCCAAATTTTATATTTTTTTCTTAATTCTCTTAAAGTTTGAATAGACAGAGTTGAGTGGGATGGTAGTTGGTTTTACACTGTATAATATGAACTCTAAAAATATATAGTCCTATCAGGTTGACAAGTATAACTCAAGAGGAGTAGAAGGCCTTTTTAAGCACTATCATAGATGACTATCTAAAACGAACTTGTAGGAAGGCCCTAGCTATAATGTTTATAAATGAGACCATGAGGATGGTGTTGGGCCATGAATTTCTAGTATCTATTGATAGATAATAGCTACATATAGACATTATGTCCTAATTTTTTATCTTTCTTCTAGACCTCAGAAGAGACAATGTAGAGATACTTCTACTTCTGAGGTAGGGTTTTAAATAAGGATTCTTCAAGGAAGAAATTCAAGTTTTTTCCTTCATAAAAATAGGGGTGGAAATCCCATGGCCAAGGGATATACCAAAGCTTTGGTAGCTACACTAAAATGTAGACCAAAAAACCTTTATTTTTTATTAATGGAGACTAGGACCCTTACATCCATTTAAAACTTTCATGTATATTTTCTAAATAGACTTAGAGGACTATTTCCAAAACCTCTATTATAAATTATAAAATGAACCCTAAATTATAGTCTATATTCTATACCAAGGTCGAAACCAATATCTAGATTGTCTAGATATTGTATAAAAAGTATGGATGAGGGGGCTCATCTATCACTCCTAGACTACTAGTAACACAAAGAATACAAAATATGGATTAGGATAGAGAATTTTCCATTATTCAAGCATGTCAGACATGTTAGGGCCTTGGCCTTGCTACATTTGTAGCCTCTCATTTATTCTAGCTACCCTATCTTTATTGGTATAGAGGATGATCAGAAAATTCTATCAAGAGTTGTCATGGGCTTCACTTATTGTGATGTCCTCCACATCTCATGAGTCTTGAAATTTCTACTCCTCTCTTGTATTGAGCTCTAGCTCTACAAAAATCTCAGTTGCATCCTCTTCATCGAAGTCAAGTTCAGGAAGAAAACCTTTAGTGTTTAAATAGTCCCAATTCCAATAATACACTTTGGGTTCCTTGCTTTTGGCCAAACATAAGAGAAAATCTATGTTCTCCTTTATGTCACCCCACCAACCCTATAACAATCCCAAAGTTTTTATTTTGACAATTGGGTATTTCAGCTCATTATCTCTTTGAATGTAGTACTTCTATGGTAAGGGAATGAGCAGATTACTATCCATATTATCAAACAAAACATCAATGTCTTTTAAATATTTATGTCGAAGCAACATCTAGGTGATGTTTTTCACCCATTACTTGGAAACCCCCATATAAAGATGGATGGCCAGGAATAAATATTGAATGTCCAAGCTCACCCTATGCCTATTATGAATACGTAAAATATCTTAACCTAGCATTGCCTTAATCACATGCACAATATACATGTGGTCATTCACTAGCACAACCTTTAAACCTTTATCTTTGACTTCCCCAAAAATGATCCTCATACTTTTTCCGCATTGAGCATTATACACGTATCTATATCTTCCAACTTTAAATTATCTTAACTCTAAACTCTCTTAACTTTGAATTCTCTAAAAGTAATCAATATTTTAGTTTTGAAGTGGGGAGTGAAACCACCTCAATGTCCAATTTATTGTAAAATGATCAGTTTGATAGTAGATTTGGACACTTAACTTACAAATAACCTTGAGTGATATGAACATGTAATATTTCCTTATGATCTTTAATAATTAAATTACCTTTAGAAATATGATCTTTCCCTTTTTGGGAGTGGTTGTACCATTACCTCCTTATGCCCTAATGAAAGCACACTAGATTTAAAAATATCATGAAATAAATATTTATTTATTACCATCATTAATAGCTATTGTCACTTACTACCTTAGCTCCGCAGAATACAATTTCCAACCCGAAAACTAATTGTAGTACCCAAATCAAGAATTTTGTAGACTTTATAAACACTAAACCCTATACCCTAAATAACCTATGGGACCCACCATCCCACTTATACTCATGTGACATGATCTACAATCAATTTATTGATTCTTGGATGATTGCAAATAAGCAACGTAAATTTTATTTTTGGTTGAAGTTATGAAGGATGAAATTTTTTATAAACTTCATTTGGAAAAGAGCTGTGTTGTGGTGATGCTTCTAAGTGTAGGATTAAATTTTAACTATACTTATTATTTTATAATAACTTATAAGTTAATTCAAATTTCACTATTATGAATAATCTAAATCAATATAATGACTGTTGAATGGTCATAGATCAATGTACCAAATTTTTTAAGGATAAAATTTTGTAGAGCTTTCTATGGAAAATAGACACACATTGCTGTGATGTGTCAAATTGGATGATTGAAAGGTTAAATTAAGATATGTAATAGTAATGTTAATGAGGCCAAATAGATAATGGACCCTAATTTCTAATTGATACCCATGTGGCATGGATTTTTCATTAAATATTGGTGATTTAACCAAGTAATAGAAGTATAGTTATACTCAATTCACTATAATCAAAATCAATTTAATGATCATTGGATGATCACAAATCAATGACATAAGCTCTATTTCAGGCCAAAGTTCTAAAGCATAAAAAAATCTACAAAACAATTTCTGGAAAAGTAACACGTATTGCTGTGAGGTGTTAGACTGAATGAATGAAATCTTTGAGTAAAGTCCATGAGGCCTATCACTAGTAGCCTATGGCATAATAACACCTACGTTGGTGGTTGAAGGATACAAATTTTATTATCTATACTTTAATTTTTGTTATATACTAAAGTAATTAACTATATTCAATTCAATGAATTCATTCACTATTTTTTTTATGACAGAAGATCAACGTCATACACTCTATTTCAGGCTGAAGCTTTGAAGAAGAGAAAAGTCTTCAAAATGTTTCTAGAAATGTGACATGTGTCAGTCTTAAAAAAGGAATAATACTATAGATCAAAGATACTAGAATTCTATGAATTTTAACCTTTAGGGTTTGAGGTCTATAAAGTTAATAGAGATTGGTCTTTCGACTAACTAGTTAAAAAAGGAGACTCAAAAACAAGATTAAGGGATGTAACAGAGTTTGTACATGCTTTTCTGTCTATTAATCCTTTTAAATTCAAATTATTGGTATATTTTCTTATTTTCAATGTCGTGGTTTATATTGTAGAATTAGGCGTTGCGGGTTTACATTCAAGCTTGTGTACCACCATTTTTTACCATTGCTAGTGATGGGGAAACCAAGAGGCATCTAGTGATAAAAAATATAGAATTTACTCAACTAGTTAAAACCCCAATTTTCACTTATGAATGCCACGATAATTATGATCCTATTATCCATGGTACGAAAACCACAAAACATAGATTTCCATTAGAGAATACGGTGACAAATGAAACTAGCGGGGCACAAAATGTTTTTTTTAACAAAATGTTATGAGCATTGACAAATAAAATTATATTATGGGATGTTGAATTAGGACACATGATGTTACCTCAAGTTTACCCTTATCCAGAAATTTTCATTGTCTAGGCCCAAGATTATGATGAAACTAGAAGAGAAATTGTTAATAAAAATACACAAAATGAAATTTTATCCATCATCGAGGAAGAATTTACAAGTTTTTGGGAGTTAGGGTTGGGGCAAAAAATCAAAACTCAAATGCCCACATTGACCTAGTGATGCAGTCATGGCTAGGGGTTTCCCCAATAGAGATGGTCTAACAATGCAAAAGAGCCAACAGAGCACAAACAACCACCTCAAGAACAAGAATAGATAATTAAGATGCTACAATAGATCTTTACATATATTAGAATCAAGTATTTACATTACATCTTCCTGCAACATACAGATTACAAACTTTCAGTATACATGCCTGATTACAATAGAAATCTAGAACTAAACCTTAATGCTAACCTTGAAAGATTATGTCCAGTCAACACTACCTAAAAAAAATAAGATTCCTCAATATATAGAGCCTTCACTATTTATATGTCGGCCAAATCAATTACATTTTCCAAAATTAAGAAGATCTAATAAAAAAATATAGGTTAGGACCCAAATTATACAGTTATTATCACAAAGATATAGAAATGACACTTGATCCAAGAGAGTTATTTCCAAATATTGATCAACATCAGGGTATGAGTCACCAAGCTTCACCAATCAGGAATTGCTTTGCAAGATTGGAAAACTCTAATAGACTATTAGAACATGATGAGCATTTTGAACTGACCAAGAATACTGAATATATCAACAACAAAGTATCTCATTGAGGTCTGAACCTAGACATATGTAAAACATGATGTCCAAAACAAACCCTCATGTTCGGTGCCGAAAATAATTAAAAACCAAGGAATGACAGCAAAAAAATAGAACTACTAAGTTAAACTAGACTGAGAACAAACAGAAAGGGAAATATATTTGGGTGATTCAAGATTGTAAACAACCCAAGGATGCTCCTACATCAAACACCCTAGGAAAGAAGAAAATTCTCCTTAAGAGAAACTATGAACATTTCATAGGATTTGGGACATAAATCGTATGTTCCATCTTGATCTAAATGCCCTCTTTTTATATAACTCTTTATCTATGTACCTCTGAAACCTCTTCTGTCAGATCTATCAACTTACTCTTCTCTCCACCCACTTTTCCATATCTTATATCAGCATTAGAACTCTAACCATTGCATCCTTTCATGCACATAATTTATTTACCTTTGCTACATGCCTTTATTTGATCAGAAAACAAGGTCTTCTACTGCTCCATATTTAGCCTTCTTACAATATGATACCAACTTGATCTCCTCAGATTTTCCTCCAAGATCCATTTTTTGATCCATAACAACCTCAAAATACTTGAACTTTTCTAAACAATAATTCTTTACCATGGTAAAATTCCTCTCACTTCTTCCCTCTTCCTCCTTCAAAGGAACCAGACTAAATCTTTTCCCATCCTTCTCTATTTTGACCAAGTTTATTCTGCAATCATGAATAGCTCCCCTATCAAATTGCCAAGGTTTACCAATAGAAGATGGCAAGCACTCATAGATACCACATTACACAATACCTCATCTATATAAGGTTCAATGCTTAAATTAACCACACATTTATTTTTAACCTCCACCATATGTGTTGGAAATATATTATATGCAATGTGACTGGGGGGGGATGAATCAGGAACTAGAATAAAACTTATTCTTCTTTAACCTCAATTAGATTATCTAATCTGATTGCATGTATAGAAAAGAAATAGTCATTCACAACACATAACACAGTATTTGGTTACCCTGATCCTTCCAAATAGAAAGTAAAACCAGGGTAGGGATGGTACCCACAAGATTTAGTACTGTAGTATAAATTTAGCTTGTTAGAGCTTACATTGACAAATTATGTTGGTCTTCCCTATTAGGAGCAATAAGGATTGTTAGGTCTACCTTGTGAAAGGATTTTATACAATATAATAAACTAATGCAACTCTGTTAGGAGATTTACAAAGGACTGTTAGGTCCACCTTGTTAGAGGATTTTGTTGATCCACTTTTTAGAATGAACCAGTAGATGGTCTGCTTATGCAACTTTGATTTGTTGAATAAGGTCCTTTGATTTATAACTAATCACCTGACTATGATGGATGAGTCTCTCATGTACTTTTATACTTCTACAATCTTCTAAATGATATACCACTTCATATTCGCATATAAAATTGTTCACATATACTTATTCTACATATTTTTGATAAACAAAAATGTCTTACATATATATCTTATCCAAACAAATTACTTCATAAGTCATCTTCCATTACATACAATGATATCAAACAATATATGCAAAGTCAGCTTAATATTGTCAATCGGGTCCAAAGGTCTACTCAGGTGATAGACTAAAACTCAGGCAATATGCAGATCACTCAGGTGACACTGATCACTCAGGCAATGTTGGTTACTTGGGGAATAATGATCAATCAAGTGATGTTGGTCACTCGGATAATATAGATCACTTTGGAGATACCGATCACTCGGGCAAAACTGATTGACTAATTGTTTTGATACTAATTGACAACATGTCTTTCCATAAGGTCTACAATCTCCCCCTTTGGCATTAGTGACAAAAACACTTATCATTGAACTCTGAATCTGATAGGTCAAAACTCCCCCTTACCATCTGGTCGGGTTTTGACTATGGTGTTTTTTAGTGGCTAATATTCGCCAATTGGCTGATTTTCAAAATTTGAGAATCCAAATTTCGCTAATAATTCCAGATTTATGGTAACCTAAATAGCCACACTTTTAAAAGATTTTATTTTATAAATATTCAAATCGCCAAATAATTTATTTTATTAAAAAGTTGAAATCAAAGATTTGCCACAATATTTTATACATGATTAGATTTGCTTCGCCTCAATTTTATAAGTTATTGTAGAAATTTAAATTAATTCACCAATATTATGTCATAATTATTAGTTATTGTAGGATTATATAACTAATATTTAGTATTTTTTTATTAATTTAAAATATAAGTTATGATCCTCATTATATTTTGTGAGGTAAAAATATTCCTATTTGATTTATAATTCTTATGGGGTTTCAAATTTCATTTGGATTGTTGATCTCAATAGAAATCAATATTCTTGAAGAAAATTAAGGTACCATTTGTATGTTTATCTCACACAATACAACTACAGTTATTACATTATATTTTAAATAAATAATAACAACTAAATATTATATAGTTTAGCCCTTCAACCCATCAAAGATTTCCACATTTAGCCCAATAATTTTCTATAAGAATTATTTTTTTAATTGAATTATTTGCCATGGTGAATAATGTATTTTTTTTATTTTTGATATTCGCCAATATTTTCTACAAAAAGATTGTGATTAAAAAATAATTGCCAATCGGAATAATTTTTATTTTTGAAAACATGAGAGATTCATCAATAGAAACTAATATTTTTCTTCAAGAAAATGAAAGATTCGCCAGTATTTTATATCTTTTTTCAAAGGGGGGTTTCTTAAAGTTTTCCCTGGTTTTGACACCTTCTTTGCTGCTCGGGTCCAACTGAATCTTTTTTTTTATTTTTCAAAATTTTTTATGTAATGTATATCTTCTTCTCTACTCAACTATACATGTATTTCCTCAATGTATATACAATGAACTTTCCCCCTTGTTTTTGAAAAAATTGCCAAAATATATCTACGAGGTAATTCCAAAGTAGGATAGGAAATCACAATGTACCTTCAAAATTTGAGACAGAGTGTTGTCCCAATTGTCCTGTAGCACCTTCATGATGTGCAATTCTATCTGTAGCTTAGTTGACAACTCTATCATAAGTTCTTCAAATAAGAAATTATTTTCATGAATGAGGGTCTTTGCATGTGTGATGCATTTCTGCATTGCATCCATGTGGGGTAGGAGTTGGCTTTGGATGGTTGTAAGAGACTCTCTACTCCTTGTTTCTTCTCTTAGTAACTCGGCCTATAGATTAGTCTGATATTTGATCTTCAAATAGTGTGTTGAGCTTTTTCTTGGATAAAGTGCCAACTCCTTTCTACTTTCCTTTAGATCTACATCAATCTTTACTAACTTATTCTTTATCTCCATAGTAAAGTTAGAACTACCACTCAAATTTACAAATAATGCTACTACATTGGTCACCGTGGTTTCTAGAGAGCTAACATTGGTTAGCTGCACCTGCTCAATTGCAATCTTCTTTGCAACATTCTCTAGAACCTTGTTTTCAAACTTTCTTTCGGCGTTCTCAAGTAGTTTGTCTTGACCATTTAAGTCTGTATTAAACTTACGGACTAATTCAACAAGTTGGTCCATAATAGATTCATTCTCATTGACTTCAATCTATAGTGTAGTTTGGAATATGCCTTTTAAATATTCAAGCACTATGTTCCTCTTTTTCTCTTCTCGGAGCTTCTTTCGGATTTCTCTTTTCTTCCATAGTTCTCCAAGTATATCCATTTTCTCTGCAGAGAAGTTTGTCCATAATAGAGTCATTATCATTAACTTCAATCTGTAGTGCAGTTTGGAATATTCCTTTTATATATTAAAGGACTATGTTCCTCTTTTTCTCTTCTCAGAGCTTTTTTTGGATTTCTCTTTTCTTCCATCGTTCTCCAAGTATATCCATTTTCTCTACAGACAAGTTGGAAAGATCCCAATTTGGAATCACAATGTCTTCTTCAAGATCAATCTCATCAATATTCACTTCCTTCTCCTTACCTTTGATCTTGGGATTAGGTGAAGGAACAATTTCCTTACTTTTTCCATGCTCATCTTTTACCTTAGTATTCAATTGAATTAGGTCATTGACCTTTACTGTACCAATTGTTGAATCAAGGCTAACTGAAGAATCAATAGTGGCTGAAGAAAAATTTTCCCTGTCCATCTATGACTCTATTATGCTTGGCCCAGTAATAGGTGGAGCCTATTTTTGGGTTCCTATCAGTTCATATTTGGATTTTATAACCTTATTCTTTCTCAGAGATAATATGTTCTTGATGGGTGATTGGGGCAAGGATGCCATCACTTCTATTGCAATCTTCTCAGCATTAGACTCTTCAATTTTCTATACCTCAGGTAATGTATCATCAATTGTCTGTTTAGAGGATCTATGCTCGGTGCTTTTGCCTTATCATCTTCCTTGACTTCAAATATTGATTTCCACACTGTTGTGGCATTCTGCACTACATCTTCTATCTTTTTGTTCATTATCTGGAAAGTCATGAACCTCAGAGTGTGATTGTCTTCATATTTACTCATAGCCTCTTTTATCTGTTTGTTTTTCATAGCAGGAATGACTTCTCTTAGGGTATGTTCCCTTATGTCTTTTTCTGTTCAGACTGCATTGAACTAGGGAATAGATAATGCCTTGAATAGATCTTCAGTCATATGGCTCTTCAACTCGGAAGGGTCATATTTCCATTTTTCCATTTTCTCCACAACTGCTTCCTCAATCTTCTTTTGTTCCTCCTTAGTCCTTGAAGCATAATTCAATGACTTAAGAGAACTCATACCACTACCTCCTTTTATATCTTCAATCTTCTTCTCAAGTGTAGGTAGTAGTTTCTTGAAGACAATTGTATCAAATTCATCATCATCATCATCATCATCATCATCATCATCATCATCATCATCATCATCATCATCATCATCTTTACCCAATACAAGTCTCCTTCTTGTTCTCCTTGGTTTGCTGGTAGTGAGGATAGGTGTAAGGGCCTTAGGTGTTCTTTTGAGAGCTAGCCTCTTTTTCTTCTTAGGAAGCTCTACTTCTACCTCTTCCTCTTTCTTTTCAAATATGTCATCTTATTTATAGATTTCATCTCCTTGGCTTACTGAGATAGAAGGAGAATTCTTTCCATACTTCATTCCAAACTGTTCCATTCTTTTCTTTCCTCTTTTTCAGAATTTTAGGGATCTCAATCTCTATAGATATCCTGCATTTTGCTTCTTCATATATACCAAAGTATGGTGCCTTGGGATTGATAGGATCATTCACAAGAGATTCAATGATGTTCTTGGTCTCATATATGTTAATCTAATATGCAAGAGGTTTCACCCATGCAACCCTAGGCTTGACTGCCTAAATGCATACCTTATCAGAGTCAACTAGGAAACAAATATCATCTTTAAAATATTCAACTAGTTGTTTAGGAATTTTGTATCTACACTACATTTTCTATCTAAAATTCTCAAAACATCCATCCATGATGTTCTCAAAATTATCTCCCAATTCAGATATGAATTCATTTATCTAATGGATAATAGGTCTTTCCTTCTTCCATACTACTATGCCCTTGGAAGGAAATAATTTTTGAACATAAAAGAATATACAGACCAAAAGAGAACCAAACTTACATGGATTTTTCTTGGATGCCTTGATGTTTTCCATATTATTTCTTATCTAGATAAGCTATAACTCGGGTAGGTAAAATACCTGATTGTTCTTTACCACCTTGTATGCAAATTCCATAGCTTCACACTGTACACTATTAGATCTACTTGAACTATATATCTTGTGAGCTATCACATGAATCTCAAACTTCAATTCCATGACAGTAACTCCATTTAGTCACATGCCTCTTCTGTCCCACTCAGAAAGAGTTAACTTAGCTAGCTTTTCTTTGGTTAGGGTTTTGGTAGCTTTAGCTTTGACGAGCATGGGATACCCTGTTACTCGGTGTATAATTGTCTTTGTGATCTTCACAGGTTTCTCCAACCATAGCTGAATGTCATGAATGCAACTAAGAATGAATCTAATCCATTTCATGTGGAAATTCTTTGGCATGTGTAGGATGTGGGTTAAGCCTTTAACCTCAAGATGCCTATGTCGGGCTTCCAATTTATTCCTATGCACAATTTCTCATATGCTTGATTCATCTCAATTGTTCCAAGCTCCTGGATGTTGCAATGATAGAAGCTTTGAATATCATTGACCAGTAATACCCTTGGAGGAATTAGGGAATGAGCTCCCAATAGATCTATTTCCTCTACCATTGCTAGATGAAGCTTAAATTTTGGAGGGTTACAGACAATATTTCTTACCAACATCTCAAATCCTCTCTTAACTTTGGTACTAGATGTGGATGTCATATTGCTCAGAGAATTTGATCAAACTTCACTTCCAAATACAAATTCACTCTAAGTCACTAAGGGCTCTTAATTGCTCTGCAAACTGAATTTACCATTTACTTATTTCATTAAATTCTCCATACATTGTAGCTTGCATAGCTTGGGTAGTTCTCCTAGGCTTACTCAGAAGCTTAGAAAAACTAACTTCCCAATTCTTATAAAAATCAACTCAGCTCAGTTAAGCTAGAGTAGATCGGGTACAACTGAGATCCTGACTCGGTTAGCACCATAATATGTCCTAATACATCAATATGTAGATTTGGACTTGCTAGCATATATGGAACTGATGTATGATGGCTTGAACGCGTAGTGCCAATCATTTCCTTCCATCTCTATTATGTGATGGTAGATCCACCCAACTCACTATCTTGGGTTCCATTTTAGCCTTCATTGTTTTGGTCTGAACTTCCAGAGGATTTCCTTACCCATTGTTGATTCATTTGAGTTGTGATTTCTGAGACCTTTTCTTTTCCTTTCTCAAAATGAGTATCCACTTTTTCTCTATTCATGCAATTCTTGCTTAGATGACCGAGTTGATTATATACATAAGATCTTTTAGTAGGATTTCTTCTTCAGAATAGAGTCTTTGTACAATTTGCACCAATGTGTCCATACTCTCCACAGTGACAACATCTATACCATGTGTTGTAATCACAACCAAAAATTTCTTTAGCTAGTTGTTCAGTAGGGTTCCATTTCTTAGTTCTGCACTCGTAGGATTTGTGACCTTGTTTGTTACATTTGAAACATTTTCCTTCAAACTTGGGTTTCTCAGTGCATTCACTTTCTCTATGTCCATGTTTGTTGCAACTGTAGCATTTACCATTAAACTTTGATTTTCCATTACTCCAACATTTATTTGATGTGTGCCTTAACTTACCACAGTGGTTACAAGTAGGTTGCATGTTCTTTTGAGCTCCTTGCTTTGAGTATTCACATTGTTCAGTATAACCTAGTCTATTCTATCCATGATGTTTGATTTCTGTTGACTGATCTGTACTACCTTGTGAATTCATCACACTTTCATTGGTTTTCCTTTCAGTGTTGAGATTATTCTGCAGTCTTTCATTTTCTGTCCTTAGGTTGATAACTTCTTGATATGCATGTTATTGAGTTGATTTGCCCAATCTTCTTGCTGGAGTGACAAATGACAGATTTCATTTTCTTTTTCTTTGAATCTTGTACTCATCAATCTCTTATCTTCTTGTGCAAAATTTATGTCATCTTCTACTTGATTATTTTGTTCTATGACTTCGGATAATCTGACTGAATGAATTTCTTGTTCTCTTTTCAACTTTCTGACATCTTCATGTAGATTGAGATTCTTTGCAAGCAAGTCTTCAATGGCTACATCAGCTTCTTCAGAACTTTAGTCTTTGCAAAAATATTCAATTCTTTCTTCTATGTAATTTGTGTCATTCATTCGTACTGCTAAATCTTTTCTTCTTTTCAGGGAAAGAGAGAGCTTCTCTTTGAGTTTCTTGATCTGATCCATGGCCACTTGTAGATCTATCTTTTCATTTTCAATGGCTTTCTCCAGTTTGTATATTTTGATTGCCTCTGATATTTTCTCAAGTTGTTACACTTTTATAAAGAGAGCCTTTAGCTCTAATACCAATTGTTAGAAATATAGTATATGCAATGTGAATGAGAGGGGGGGGGGGAATAAGGAACCAATAAAAATTATTCTTCTTTAACCTCAATTAGATTATCTAATCTGATTACATGCATAGAAAATAAATAATCATTCATAACACATAACATGGTATTAGGTTAGTCTGAAACCTTCCAAATAGAAAGTAAAATGGGGGTGGGGATGGTACCCACAATATTTAGTACTATAGAATAAATTTATCCTATTAGAGCTTACATTGACCACTTCTGATGGCATGCCTTGTTAGGACCAATAAGGACTATTAGGTTCACCTTGTGAGAGGATTTTATACAATACTATAAAGTAACACAACTCTGTTAGGAGATTTAAAAAGGATTGTTAGGTCAACCTTGTTAGAGGAATTTGTTGATCCACCCGTTAGAATGAATGAGTAGATGATCTACTTATGCAACTCTGATTTTCTAAATAAGATCCTTTGATTTATAACTAATCACCTGACTGTGATTGATGAGTCTTTGTTGTACTTTTATACTTCTGCAATCTTTTAATCAATATGCCACTTAATATTCACATATACACTTGTTCACATACACTTCTTCTACATATTTTGGATAAACAAAAATTTCTTACATATATATCTTATCCAAATAAATAGCTTCATAAGTTGGCTTCCATTACATACAATGATATCAAACAATATATGCAAATTTGGCTTAATATTGTTTCTCGGGTCTAGAAATCTTCTCGTCTGATAAATTGATACTCAAAAAATATGCTGATCACTTGTGGCACACTAATCACTCAGGCAATGTTGGTTACTAAGGAAATACTAATCACTCGGGTGATGTTGGTCATTCTGACAATACATATCACTCAGTCGATATTGATCAGTCGGGCAATACAGATTGACTAAGTGTTTTGACACTAATTGACAACATGTCTTTCCATAAGGTTTACAATATGTTCATATAAAAACCAATTTATCCCATAAGGAAAAGGATGTTTAAACCTTTTCAATCCAAGCTTCTACACCATTTCTTCAGATACAAAACTATTAGTACTACCACATTTCATAACCACTTTACAACAATTAACTCCTGATATGCATACAGTCCTAAACAAATTCCTCCTTTATATAGGTTTGGATTCCTTCTTACTCAACATGATTCTGCTAAGCATAAGAGACTCTCCCATCTTAGTTTCAACCATATTCTCCTTAAAGTCATTAATAGTTTTCTCTTAATGTACCACAAGATTCTATTTTCCCATGTTCATGATAGATCCTTTAGAACATTAAAAAGATCTATGTCCTTCAACATCCAAAAAATTTCTTAACCAACAACAACCTTCTCAGCAATCCCCTTGCATAATTACTTTTCATTTGTGCGCCAAAATCACACTCTACCACCCCACAAAAAATATTTTAAGGGCTTATTAATCTCAAGAACTCAATCTGTTAAGATAGCAACATCAACCTTTATCTAATACCATCTAATGGAGTCATGGCAACAGTTTCACCATGGAGATGGTCCAACCATGCAGCAAGAATCAACACAAGATAAACACCCAACTCAGGAAGAAGAATATATAATCAATATGCTACAAAAAATCTTCGCATATCTCAAAATCAAGTATTTACATTACATCTAACTGTAACATGCAGATTAAAATATTTTGACATACATGCTTGATTATAAAAAAAATCTATACCTAAACCGTAATGATAAATCTCCATGGTTATCTCCATTCAACACTAACTATCAAAGATTAGATTCCCCAATATATATAGCTTCCACAAGTGATATGTCATCCAAATCAATTACATTTTCCTAGAGTAAGAAAATATAATACAAAAATATAGGCTAGGACTCAAATGATAAAGTTCTTATCAAGAAGATGTAGAAGTGATGCATGATCCAAGAAAGACACTGGCCAAAGATGCATGAGCATCAGGATATGACTAATCAAGCTTTGACAATTAGGAATTTATTTGCAAGATCATAAAAGTCCAACAGATTGTTAGAACATGAAGAACATTATAAACTAACCAAGAATCTTCAATATCTCAAAAATGAAGTATCTAATTGCGTCGTGAACCTAGATATAGGTAAAAGATGATGTCCAAAACAATCCCTCAAGTTCACAGTAATAATAGATCCAAAACATGAAGGAATGACACCAAAAAAATAGAAGTCCTAACTGAACCTAAACCAATAACTAAGAGAAAGGGAAATATTTGCGGGTGATGCAAGCTTTCCATCAGCCCCAGGATGCTCCTCAATCATGTAGAAAATCTTGCAAATAATAATGACAGACTCATTGAAGATGTAATGAACTGATTTCTTAGAGCTAGAATAGTAAAGGGTGCCAAAATTGATTTGAATCATAACTATAAGCATCTTTATAATATTTATATTTTTTTTCCATGGTTTAAGGATACTATTTCTTTGCTAACATTTTTTCCTGGATAAGAAAATAATTGGCAAGTAGGAGCAAGACTTCTTGGAATGATATTTAATATAAATTATGTTAAGAAACTTGTTAGATATAATTTTTTTGAGCATATTGTTAAATCAAAGCACAAATGATTTCTAATGATTAAAAGAGGTTCATATAAGATATTTTGGTTCACAGCCTACACATGCCTTCTTATTCTAGAAAAATATCATGTAACATTCGAGACCAAAAATCTTGGGATTCAGGTGTATAATAATGATGAGAGGAGAATAGTGGCTCAAATATATGAATGGACTCCTAATATAATTATGCATGATATCAAGTATAAATATTCTTGATATGTTCTAAAAAAATTATGGTATTATTTTTATAAAAAAATGAGGATCTATAGCTCGATATAAATGAAGCACAAAATAATGTGAGCCAAAGTCAACCATTCAATTGATTGTTGAAGTAAGTATATATATATATATGTGAATAATTGGGTCAAATAATAAGTCAACTCCAACACTCAATGAATGGTGGTTAAGTACCTCCTACAAAGCTATGATGAGGTGTCAAAATAGAATCAACACCTGTCCAGACACCTCTTTAAACAACTCCTAAATAATGAAAAATTGTGTAGACAAGTGTTAAATGGACATGGATGACTAAGTAGGACTAATAGCCCAAGTAAAATTAAATTAAATAATTACACTAACACCCATCCTTAAGCATAACTTATGAGGATAAGATAGAAAAAAAGTCCCTTCTACTAGCCAGTCAAGTTACTTGTGTATAATGAAATCTTTGATAAAAGGAGAAAGATACAAAACCTAGTGGGAAAATACTATCCTCAAAAAAATTGATAAGAAGTGGAGAAGCCTATAAGGCCCCCTAATGGATAATGATGTTACTGTTGTATACTCCACACTAAGAAGAGAATGTGACCCTTGAAAATATGGCTAAATGAGGTTGTCATCTACCGAATCATCTAAATTATGAGGAATAAAATTAGGATTTGAAGAGTCCACATAAAGTTGAGAACCCATATGAGGTGTAGCACAAAAATATATAATCACTTGAGAAAATGATACCCTTCCTTTCAATAGCTCTTTGTCCTTAGTAATTTCTTGATTTGAAGTGGATGCTTTGACATAATTAGTCACCTCAATGTTATTATTTTTTAGTAGAAACATGAGGTGTTCAATTTATATTTTCATGGACTCATGTTATTGATGACCACTTTTGTTACAAGATGAACATTTAACTCTCTCAATATTTTATACACTATGAGAGGAGTTTTCCTTTCTGTATTCTTGATTCCCTTTTTTGTCATTTTTATCATTTTGTTTCCTTTCATTTCCTATAATTAGAGCTTGTGCCTTAATAGATTTCAATCTAACCATTTCAATTAGATTTGTTTTTTCCCTTCTAAGATTGGAAATGAAGCTATCAAGTGAGGGTAAATATCACGAGGCACCAAGTGCTCTTTTAGTGGAATAGAAAGTAGAGACAAACACAAAATTTAGAACCTAGTTTGGAAAGTATAGAAAGGATTAAATGATCATCTTTCTTGTCAATTCAACAACCTTTTAATTATATCTTAAAAAAATTAGATTTAGTGAAGAGTTCCTTTAAATTTGAAAACATTTAAGGACTAAGACCTCGGAGTTTATTTTCCAACTCATGACCTCTAACTTCATCAACTATCCCTAATAGTTTGTTTAGAGCTTCCCAAATTTGGTTGGGTGTTTTCATGTTCTAAAATTGAAATACTAATTCAGGAGATAGGTTTGAACATAGAAAGCCAAATTCTTGGTGATGCTTATTGAAATACTTTTCTTTGTCCATAGCTTCATTAGGTTTTCTTTCTATTCCCATTGTTATCCTACAAAAATCTTTATTCTTAAGTACAAGAATTAATTTCAGCTTACAATCATGATAGTTGAAAGGATTTAGGGGTTGTCTAGTCACATTAGAATCTAATTGGATAGACATAGATCATTTCTTGTATAATATAAAATTAAAGATAAATTTCTTGAGGAACTGTGAAAAATAGAAAAAGAGACAACACCCCCTTGATTATCTTTGCCCCCTTATTTTTTATGCTTTATCAAAGTCTTTGTAATCAAACACCACCAAAAAAAAACCTTAAAATGGAGCTTTATAATAATAGTGTGAGAATGTTTCCGTTAGACTGGC
Organism: Thuja plicata; assembly: GCA_018584345.1. Taxonomy (NCBI): domain Eukaryota; kingdom Viridiplantae; phylum Streptophyta; class Pinopsida; order Cupressales; family Cupressaceae; genus Thuja; species Thuja plicata. The sequence continues at coordinate 2,186,494 of MU228126.1, read as the reverse complement.
GATGATGAAACATGCACTTTTGTAAAAAATAGAAATCAATTTTGAGTTCATGAACAAACGTTATGAGAAAAACACATTTCCTCTTACTTTTTTGAACTTGAGAAAGTAAGTAATTTTTCCAAATCAAAAAAGGTTTCACCAAAGTTAAGCCCCTAGGGTAGGAAAGAACCAAGGCCTAAAAACCCATGTGACCACGAGTTACCTCAAATTTGATGGGCATCTCCAGTCAAACCCTTACTACAGATATTCGTAGCTCTCTTCCCAACACTTAAACATGGGTGAGGGTCTAGAAGATGAGGGAAACACAATAGAAGTGGGGGTGTAGTGGATGAGGGTGACACAATGGTGGTGGGGGTTAAGAAGATGATGTTGGTACTTTTTAAAAACCCATAAGGCAAGTTTTTTTTCTTCAGTAGGCCATAGGAATACCAACACAGAGCTAAGACGAGTCATTGTATGCATCTCAACATGCAAGTTCACAAAACCATTAAATAATTCATGCAATTTATGTAGACCCATAGAGGAGTGGTATGTTGCCTACGGTTCACACAACACATAATGGAGACCCTAATTTTCAATCATTGTACACCACATACCTATTGATGTAGACATTGAAAGGTGGTTGATGAAAGAGCCCACAACACATTACAATGAGTGTCAACTTTGATCACAAAACTTGCAAACATAGACTTCATCCTAAAATAATGTGAGCTAAAATTGATCATTTCATTAATTGGAGAAGTAATTAAAGTTGTATCCAAAACTCAATGAATGGTGGAAAGTTTCATCTCACGAACATAGGATGAGGTGTGAAAATAGAATTGACACCTATCTAGACACCTCTTTAAACAAGATCTAAACAATGAAAACTTGTGTAGACAAGTGTGAAATGGACATTGATGACTAAGTAGGATTAAAAGCCTAAGTAAAATTAAATTAAATAATTACACTAATAATTTTTTTGGAAAAACTTATAAATGTTTTGTGGCTCTCAATCATCAAGGATGACGGTTCACAAGGGTGGGATATTCATTACATCCCTTCCTTGAAGCCTTTTCAAATAAGTTTTATAACTATTTCATAGGATGTGTGAAGTCCTTTAATAATGAAGTATCTTATTTAATTATGAGTATTATGAAATAATGAAGTTATTGATTTAATTATAGGGCTATAAATTAATGATGAATACGATAATTAATATTGAAGAATGAATAAATGTTATAAAATAACATAATAATTGAGAAGGTTATGCTAGTTTAATGTTCTTTTGGAGAAAATGTATGGTTAATTTCTTCTTATGTTAGAAAATGTATGAGAAGATCACCCTTGTGAAGGGAGGAAGAGTATCATCATTAGGGAGAGAGTATGTAGATGTGTAGTGGAAGATCAAAATCACCATCCAAGTCAGAACTCATAGGTAAGTATTGTGGCCATCAGGTCACTGAGTTAGGGTCTATTATCATTAGTCTTGTTTGGTAATGGTGGGTTTGGTTTTCATTCCTTTATCCTAGACCTAATTAAATAATTAATAATTCTTATTAAATAATAATGCTCATTGAGATCTCTCTCTCTCTCTCTCTCTCTCTCTCTATCTCTCTCTCTCTCTCTCTCTCTCTCTCTCTATATATATATATATATAAGTACAAACATGTGTCACACTTTTACAAATGAAGAGGACCACGATATGCAAAGTAGTTAAACTTTAACGACATAAAAGTGGTATTTGTGTTTAGAATTTGAAAATGATGTAAACTAATGAATTTGTAAAATTGGATGTAGTTTATGCCTATAAATTTTTTTTTTAAAATTGAATAAGAATTGACATAGTTTTTTAAATTTTGAACTCCATTTTTTAATTAGTGAAAAATGGCAAAAATCAAGGGTCTAGTTCTCACCAACAAAATATAAGTAAATAATATTTTTTCCCTCTCATTTCAGAATATGTTTTAGATGACATGTACAGCTAATACAAAAAAAAATAAAGATAGGTTTTCTCTATATACTTTGTTTGTTATAACTATTCAAAGTCGGAGTTACCCAAAATTAACAGTTTTTGTCTCCCGCCTAATTTGTCCAAGAAAATCTACACCAAATACAAAAAAAAACAACTATATATTCTTGAATATGAATCTCTCCTCTAGTGTTAAATATAAGTGTTTAAATTTTCTGACATGATTTGCTAATTTTTTTTCTTTTTTCGAATAAGCATGTTCTTCAATGTTAAAATACCTATTTGGTATTTTTTAACTTATAATATATTATATGTAATCAAAAGACTATAAAAATTATAAGACCATAATCTAGACTTCGAGCTCTACAAAAGGGTACTTTTAGATTTTTTAAAAACATCAGTTTTGGTAAACAATTAAGCCCCATAAGTGATGTGTTACCAATTTTCCCTTTTTGCTTATTTGGCTGCCACATTGGATGCCACATAGGTAGTTTTAGCCAAAATAGTTTAGGCCGAAAGAGGTTCGGCTGGAATTATTTCAGTCGAAACTAAGGCCAACCAAACATGCTCACATGGATGACCATGAGCCTCAAAGATGATATATATAAACATTTGTTTTTTTTAAATTTAAAAGAAATTATCAATTATTCAGATTTAATTTTTTTTTTTAATAAAATCATTTTTAAATTATTTTAAAGACGTATTTTTGGGCGTTAAATGGCAACTATGAATTAAGATTATCAAGGAGGTTTGTATTATTTGCAAGCTTCTTTTTTTATTTTTTTCAGATTTTTTTGTGTTTTTAATTAAAGCATTGTTCAATATTAAATTATGAACTTATAAATATATATTTTTATTTTATTATCAAGAGTATATGGATTTGTGTATGCAGGTGAATCAAAGCTCTCAATTTAAACAAATCGTGCAATGGGAAATAAAAGGAACATAATAAGAAAATATGATCAAATAAGGGATGACAAAATGAAAGGTCATACAAAACATAATGAAGAATAACTTGTTGAAGTCCAAGAAGATCCAATTCAAGTAGGGGAACAAATTGGTGGAAATATATCTTTTGACATGGGAAATTTGATGGAGATAGATAAGGATTCATTTTTTAGTCAATTTTTATCTGACGAATTGGTACCTGAAAGCACAATAATAAAACAATGCAAAAATATTTGGGATGAATATTTTCAGAATAAAAGTCTGATTGGAAAAGCACAATCATTTGCTAGGTTATTAAGGAAAAAATAAATGACTCCTATTTTGGAGTTGTTAGGTGTTGATAACAAGAAAAACTCAAGAGACAAGGTAAATCAAAAAATATTTAAAAAATTTCAAGATGCATTGAACGACATTAACAACTCAAGTCGAGGAGCCAATTTAAGTGTTGCACGTATAACATTGGTGACTACTTTATCTAGTAGGAGGTTGACATAGAGAAAATAAGTACATGCAATTTCTGATTTACTAAATGTATCTAGAATAATTGTTCAAATATATATTAGGAAGAGAAATATGTTAGATGAAAATATTCAAAAGAATTGGGTTAATATTTGTAGACTTCCTTGAAAAGACAAAATTTTTGAAGATGTAAAAATATAGGTCATTGAATATTGGACCTCTCACTCCCGTGTTTCTTCTAATAGAAGGGATACTATACAGATGAAAGATGAAGAGACCGGTATGAAAACTGCACATCCAAAACATTTTATAGATACAACATAAAGTGAATTATTTGAATCATTCAAACAAGAATTTTCAGATGTGAAAATATGTCAAAGAATGTTTGAGAGGTTGCGCCTTGCTTTGTACGCATAAATAAGGTACGTGAAAATTGTTGTTGCCGAAATCATGTTGATTTTCATCTATATTTATAATCATTTAAAAAGGTTATGACAGTACTTAATTCAGATATGGTCATCCCTGGAAGTATGACACAATTTGTGAAGTCTATTTTATGTGAGAAATCAGAAGATTTAGATGAGTTCAAAGTACAATGTATAAAGAGTGCATGCAGTGATTGTCGAGATTTACATAAATTTCCATTGCAAATTGAGAATATTAATGTTGCAACGCCACTTTTTTTGAAGAGATTTGAATATGAGACATACCGAACTAAGACTGGAGATGAATCCAAAAAAATTGTATTGAAGGAGAGTGAATTTCCCTACCTTGAGTTTATCACCAGGTTTTGTACTATCATTTATCCACATATCCAGCATTTTCATGGTGCAAGATGGCAAGCTAAAGAGTTCATGATTCCAAAAAAAAATTTCCACCTAGTTGTATTCTTTTAGTTGTAGATTTCTCTGAGAACTATACATTCTCCCCTTAATCAGAGCTTCAAGATCAATATTATCGTTTTGATCTAGTTGCAATATTTGTATGAGTGACCAATACACACGGACAATTTGATTTAGATGAGGTAGAAAGTACCAATCCAAATGAATGCTTTATCATCAAGGAGGTTCATTTCTATATCAACGATGATAAGGTTCATGATAGGAGCTATATGGCTCATTATTTTGCAATGTATTTTGAAGATATTATGAATCATGATTCAATAAAAGCTTCACAACATTGGATTTGGTCTGATGGTTGTGTAGGTAAGTGTATGTACTTCAATTAATTTTCAAATTATCATTGATTACTTGTTAAATTATTATGTGATCATAATCTTGCATATGTAACAACTTAATCTTGCAGGATAATTTAAATCTACAAAATCCTTTAATTGGCTAGCTATGCAACATGCTAGATGCAATGTTAAGTTTATGTGGAACTTCTTTGAAAGTGGACATGGACAAGGAGAGCATGATGTAGGAGGAGCATGTGTGAAGCGTGCACTTCACCAACATGAACCTGCAGGAACAAATGGTGTGAACAATAGTTAAATATATATATCTAGATATTTCAAATAGTATAATTTAAACTTAGATGTATTTTCTTTAAACTAATAGTTCATAAATTTACAGGTAACGTGATAGAGAATTCAAAGGAAATTGTTTAATGGTGTAAAAATCATTTTTCTATTCGAGACACCAAATACAAAAAATGTTATTTTTGGGAAGTGAAAGGTAATTTATAGTTTGTAGGGAAAATCTAAATTAAAATTTAATTTGTGTTCATATAAGTTATCATAATTGTTGATTTAAATATGTACAACTTTCATTTCATATTTGTAATAAATATAGACCGATCTAATCCTTACAATTGTCAAAGGATTGTTTGTATTAGAAGTTTACTTCAATTGATGAGTGTCGGCCAACACAAACCTCTATTGATTCAAGTAAGAGAAAAATCATGTTTTTGTGTTGACTGTGTTGAGAACAATCCAGTGAGTCAATGTGAGAATATTGCAAATGGATATGTTTCACAATGGGATATGAAGGAGTTAATAAGAATGCATCCTTATGAAGATGACAACATTGTTATAAACATTCATGATCCTTTATATTTAGCTGATTATGAGTGTATTTCTGATTTGGTTGTTACAGGTGCGTGCACATGTACATGATCTTTTATTTAAATTTAATTTATTGTACTTTTGATTTGAATTTAATATCTAATCTACATTTGTATCTAGGTGATATTTTTTTGCGGTTGTGGATCCTAAAAATGCAAAAAGTGTAGATTATTATCTACTAAGATGCACGAAAGAAAAATACAAATTGCCAGAAGAAATTGTAGATGGTGATGGACAGTCATATCCGACTGGTTCAGTTGTTATTGAATGAACATATTATCAACAAGTAAAGATAGACAAAAATGGTGTTCAATTTATTGAATATATGTCTGGTCAAAAAATTTTAAATTACAGACACTTGGTTATAGAAACAAAGTTGCAATTTGAGCCATTGCAAAAAAGAGGATGTGGCAATTAAAAATAGAGGTTGCATATTGAAGAACATGAAATTCTTTTGGAGATAATAAAAGACAGAGAGGATCCAAAATATATGTATCAGGAGCTTTAGGATAAAATTCTTTTTGTAGCTCTTGTACTTGTTGGAAATATTGCTACAATGTAGACAATTGTTATTTTGTCATTGATGTCAAACCTTAACTGGTGAGACTATTGTTGTATGTTTGATTACCTTATCCATTGATTGATGAAGATTTGAAAGAATGGGATAACAAGAAGACCAAGGAAATGGTTGAGTTATGAGTATACACCAGGGTACTTGATCATCTGGCACTTTGGAAAAGTGATACATTGTTTATCTATCATTGAAAGTTCACTGGAAGGTCGATGCTGAGCAAAGCAAAGTTGATGCCAAGCAAAGAAAAAGTCAAGTCGAGAAAAGCAAAGATGATGCCGAGCGCCAGTGAAATGCCGAGAGAGATAGAGAAAGCCGAGCATCAGTATTTTTTTATTGATGAGATTTGAGATCTATGGTCGGCATAGTTGATTTTATTGGGATTTGCATTGATAATTAAGATTGGTCCACATTAATTTAATGCATGGGAAACCATTATTAGCACATGGATTAAATGTTTAATTAATGACTGTATTGGAGAAGTAAATTAAATGTAATGATAGAAAAATCTGTTGGATCTGACCTAACCTAAGATCTACGATCTTGATTAGGTGGAAAAATATCTATCTGACCTAGATGAACAAGTATATTATAACCTACCATGGCTATTGTTATTGTATCCTAAGGAAAGAGAAATGAAATGCAAAGTATTGCATGGTTAATTGACTGATTGGTGAAGACCTAGTAGAGAAGCCTAAGCAGAGAAGCAAAGTGATTGCTTGATTAATTTCAAAGTAGATCTGAAGGTTGAGATTAAAATGAAGGCCACTTAGTGAATTAGCATTAGAGATAAAATTGGAACTGGATTTGCAAAGTAAGTTGTATGTATCAGATCACACCTGCTGATTACTTTCTCACCATTGTATCAGTTTAAATCCTTTAACTAGGTTGACCTAATAGTCATTGTATAAATCTTTTGAACAAGGTGACATTTAGATTGGAATGTTCTAAGTCCTCTAACAAGGCCACTCCAAAAAGGTTGATTAAATCCTTTAACTAGGTCACATTTGATAGTGTGTTTTGTAACCTTTAACAGGGTAGGCTCCTAACAGGGAATCACTTCAGAAGAGTGAAATTCTTGCAGCATGTTACTATTGGTTTTTCCCATATTGGGTTTCCACATTAAATCATTGTGTCAAAATGTGTGAATATTATTGTTGTGTTTTAATATTAAGTTTCTGCAAGCTTATTTCATTAGTATAGTAAACTGCACACTTTTGTTGTTTATTGCTACCAAGCAATTCTGAGTTGTTGAAGTTGGTTTAAAGTTTTATATGGGAACATCTAGACCTAAGGATAACTGATTCACCCCCCCTCTCAGTTATTCTAAATTCATCCTAACAATTGGTATCAAAGCTGAGTTCTCTTGAATAAGTTTGAAGGTACTTGGAGATAAAGGTCAAGATGTATAAAAGGGATGGACCGAAGATTAACAAGGAAAACTTTTTTGCATGAAAAAGTTTGATGAAACTTCACTTGGCTGGTATTGGTGATTCTGCTAAACAACATATTCAAATAGAGTATGTATCCCCTACTGGAGTTTTGAATGCTACACAATTAAGAGAAAAGCATGAACACAATCAAGCAATGCTAGAGCTTGCATCATCTCTAAACTATCATGAATTTGAGGACATCAAGAATTGTACAAGTGCAAAGCAGTTGTGGGATGCCCTTACAACCATTTATGGAGGTGATACGAATGTACTAAGAGCCAAATCTGAAAGCTTGAGAGGTAATTTTGATGATTTAAAAATGCAATAAGGAGAAAATATAGTGCAATATTATGATAGGATAAAGGATGTTGTAAATGCTATTAGAGGAGCTAAGGGAACCTTTAATAAAGACACTATCATGAGAAAGGTACTAAGAACACTTCTTCCTATTTATGCTATTAGATTATCTACAATTCAAGAATGGAAATGTACTCCTAATAACAATTTACCTCTAGAAAGTCTAGTAGGCAGACTTACTGCATTTGAGATGTTAAATTTTGACAACTATACTCCACAAGCTATTGAATCTGCATTCAAGTCATAGATGGTCATCAGTAAATCAAGGAAAGGAAAGAAATGTGTGGACAATGGCACCTCAGATGATGATCTAGAAGAGCTTGATGCACTTATGGAAAGGAGACTTGCTAGAGGAGAAGGAAAATTCAAAAGTAAACTTCCTATTATTTGTTTGTCTTGTAACAAAGTTGGTCATATTGCTACTAGATGTCCTGACAAGAATGAAAAAGATGAAACAAGAGACAACAAGTAAAAAGACATAAAGGATGACCGAGACTATAGAAAGTACAAGGATTACAAAGACAAAGGTAAGAAATCTTGTCATATAGCTGAAGAAGCTTCTGACAGTGAATCTGACAAATCTGATAATAATGATATAGAAGTTGTGTATGTTGCAGTGAAAGATGATTCTGATGATGATGAGAAAACTACACTAATTTCTTATATGAGTAAAGGTGATCATTGGATTATTGACAGTGGTTGTTCACATCACATGACTGGTGATAAGGATAGATTTGAAACCTTAGAACAATGTAAAGGTGGATATGTTAAGTTTGGTAATGATACACCTTGTAGAGTTAAAGGGAAAGGATCAATTCAACTCACTAGAAAGATTAGATGTGATGATGTATACTAGGTGGACGATCTTAAGTATAATGTGTTGAGTGTTTCATAGTTGAACACTTTTGGTTATAGAGTTGAATTCCATCATGAAAAGGAAAGATCTATGATGCCAATGGAGAATTAGTTGGAGGTGGAGAGAAAACTAAAGGTAACTTATTCTATCTAGATTTAGCTAAAGAGACATGCTTGTTTGTACAATATAATGATGTTTGGTTATGGTATAAGAGGCTATGTCATGTTAACTTTGATAACTTGGTAAGTATAAGTAAATTAAAAAAGGTTAGAGGGCTGCCTAAGTTAAAGAAACCTAAGAATGTAATGTGTAAGCAATGTCAGTTGGGCAAAATGACTAAATCTAGTTTTAAGAGAAAAACTCATACTTCTGAGAATATTTTGGAATTGGTTCATACTGACCTTTGTGGAGCTATTGGTGAGAAAAGTTACTGTGGAGACAAATATTTTATTATATTTGTAGATGACTACTCTGGGATGATGATTGTTATGTTTCTCAAAGAAAAATATGATGCATTTCAGTTATTTAAGTGGTACTTGGAAAAAGTTGAAAAAGAAACAAGTAAGAGTCTGAAATGTCTAAGATCTGACAAAGGAGGTGAGTTCATTTATAATGAGTTTAACAGGTTCTGCAATAACTGAGGGATAAATATACAGATGTCAACACCTAGGACACCACCACAGAATGGTATAGCTAAAAGAAGAAATCGATCTATCATGCATTGTGCTAGAACATTAATGATGGAGAAAAATGTTGCACAAAAATATTGGAGAGAAGATGTGAGTATAGCTGTTTATACCTTGAACAGAGTACAAGTCAAGAAAGGTACAAATACTACACCTTATGAGCTATGGTATGGACATGCACCTATTGTAAGTTATTTTAAAGTCTTTGGGAGTAGATGTTTTATACTAAAGGATAACAGAAATGGTAAACTTGATGCTAAAGGAGAAGAAGGCATATTTCTTGGATATTCTACTAAGAGTAAGGCATACAAATGTTTGAATTCTAACACTAACAAAATTGTGGAAAGTGCAAATGTTAGAATTGATGAATATTCAGAAAGAAATGAAGCCAAAAGCATGATTGAGCCTGAAAGTTACAGATCATTCACATATCCTGAAGAGGAGGATTCTAACGAAACTGAAAAATGAATTTGCCAAGTAACAGTCTGCACCTGCTGAGACACAGAACAAAATTTTTGGGCAACAAGAGATGACTGCCAAGCTATTTGATGGAGATGCCAAGTTACATTTTCACCGTGAACTAAACTTGAATGATCAAACTAAAGCTAAAAAAGAGCCTACTTTGGAAAAAAATGTAAGAAGGCACCATAAACCTGATCAACTCATAGGAGCAAAGGATTCTGCAGTTATGACAAGAGGAAAATTAAGAGAAGACACATGTTTGCTATGTGATTTTGAGCCTAAGATAGTAAAAGATGCTTTGGATAATGAAGGCTGGATTCAAGCCATGAATGAAGAGATAGACTAGATTGAAAAGAACAAGACATGGACACTAGTATCAAGACCTGACAAAAAAAATGTAATTGGTAGAAAGTGAGTATTCAGAAACAAGCTGAATGAACATGGAGAGGTAACAAGGAATAAAACAAGACTGGTATGCAAAGGTTATCCACAAGAGGAAGGAATTGACTATGGAGAGACATTCGTCCTAGTTGCAAGATTGGAGGGTGTGAGAACTCTACTTGCATATGCAGCCTACAAAGAATTTAAAGTATATCAACTAGATGTGAAGTCAGCATTTCTAAATGGGATATTAGAAGAGGAAGTATTTATTGAACAAGATGATGGATTTGTTGACCCAAGTAAGAGGAACATAGTTTGTAGATTGCACAAGGCATTATATGGACTAAAACAAGCACCTAGAGCATGGTATGAAAGATTGCACAATTATATGATGAAGATTGGATTTGAAAGAACAAATGACAACACTAATCTATATCTGAAAATAGAGCAAGGTAAAGGAATTTTATTGGCTGAAATTTTTGTTGATGACATCATATTCAGTGGACAAGATATGATATGTAAAGTATTTTCAAAAGAGATGCAAATTAAATTTGAAATGTCTATGTTTGGTGAGATAAAATTCTTTGCTGGATTACAAATACATCAAATGAAGAATGGTGTTTATATTATTCAATCAAAATATATCAAGGAGATATTGAAATCTTTTGGTATGGAAGATTCAAAACCAGTGAGTACACCCATGGCTACTGGACAGAAGTTAACAAAGAATGATGATACAAAAGAGGTAAATCAAACACTGTATAGATCAATGATTGGTAAGATGCAATATGTTGTACATAGTAGACCTGATATTGCATTAGTAGTTGTAATTGTTGCTAGATTTTCTGCTAATCCAAAAGAGACACATATAATGGCAGTGAAAAGAATTCTAAGATACTTGAAAGGTATAGAAGAATATGGCCTATATTACAAAAGGAATGATAAGTTTGAACTCAGATTCTATATTGATTCTAACTGGGCTAGTAATGTTGATGATAGAAAAAGCACCATAGGAGGAGCATTTCTTTTGGGGAAAAGATTAGTTTCCTGGGAAAGGAAGAAACATAATTGCACCTCACAATCTATAGATGAAGCTGAGTATGTGGCAGCAACAGTTAATTGTTCAAACATTGTGTGGTTGAAGATACTACTAAAAGGTATGAAGGATGAAATCACAGAACCAATTATCATATATTGTGATAACATGAGTTCCATCAATATTTCTAAAAATCCTGTAATGCAATCTAAGACAAAACATATAGCTATCAAGTATCATTACTTGAGGGAGCTAGTTCAGAAGAAGGAAGTGAGACTGGAATATGTTAACACTAAGGAACAGTTGGCTGACATATTTACAAAAGCATTATTCAAGGATGCTCATGAGTATCTAAGAGGTAAATTGGGGGTAATTCCTCTAGAAGAGGCTAACTAGTGTTGAATGGTACTATTGCATCAAATTTTTTAATCAGAACACTTGACACATTGATGCACAGTGAGTCACATTTTTAGGATGCTGCCTAAAAAACTGTGAAGTAGAAGACAAGAAGAGACAAAGAAGATTAGTGATACACAAAGATGACATGAATAACATGATACAAATATTAGATAAGAAGAATAATCATAATGAAGATGTCAACATCTTTGGCATTGTTGTCAAAGAGTGAGATTATTGCTAAAACAACAAATACAAGGGAGATAAACAATAGATATAAGGGAGATGAACATTAACATAAAAAATTTCAGTGTGATTATAGACATAGAGGGAGTCAGAATAAAGCTAAAGACATTAATGAAAATTTATTCAGATTAGGAACACTAGCACTTTTTGGATTGTATGGTAACTTTGGTTAGAAATCATTGTTTTACAGTTTAGTGCTTCCATCAATGCCAAAGAGGGACATTGTTGGAAAAATTGCTATAATGTAGACAATTGTAATTTTTTCATTGATGTCAAACCTTAACTGGTTAGACTATTATTGTATGTTTGAGTAACTTATCCATTGATTGATAAAGATTTGAAAGAATGGGATAACAAGAAGACCAAGGAAATGGTTGAGCTATGAGTATACACCAGGGTACTTGATCATCTGGAACTTTGGAAAAGTGATACATTGTTTATCTATCATTGAAAGTTCACTGGAAGGTTGATGCCAAACAAAGCAAAGTCAATGTTGAGAAAAGCAAAATTTGATGCTGAGAAAATCAAAGATGATGGTGAGTGCCAGTGGAATGCCGAGAGAGACGGAGAAATCTGAGCATCAGTATTTTGTTAATTGATGAGATTTGAGATCTATGGATGACATAGTTGATTTTATTGGGATTTTCTTTATCAATTAAGATTGGTCCACATTCATTTAATGCATGGGAAACCATTATTAGTGCATGGATTCAATGTTTAATTGATGACTGTATTGGAGAAGTAAATTAAATGTAATGATGGAAAGATTCATTACATCTGACCTAACCTAAGATCTATGATCTTGATTAAGAAGAAAAATATCTATCTGACCTAGATGAAGAGGTATATTATAACCTGCCATGGTTATTGTTATTGTATCCTAAGGAAGGAGAAGTTGAATGAAAATTATTGCATGGTTAATTGACTGATTGGTGAAGACCTAGCAGAGAAGGCTAAGCAGAGAAGAGAAGTGATTGCTTGATGAATTTCCAAGTAGATCTAAAGTTTGAGATGAAAATGAAGGCCACTCAGTGAATTAGCATTAGAGATAAAATTGGATATGGATTTGCAAAGTAAGTTGTATGTATCAGATCACACCTATTGATTACTTTCTAACCCTTGTATTAGTTCAAATCCTTTAACTAGGTTGACCTAATAATCATTGTATAAATCCTTTAAACAAGGTGACATTTAGATTGGAATGTTCTAAGTCCTCTAACAAGGCCACTCTTGACAGGGTGATTAAATCCTTTAACCAGGTCACATTTGACAGTGTATTTTGTAACCTTTAATAGGGTAGGCTCCTAATAGGGCATCACTTCAGAAGAGTGAAATTTTGGTAGCATGTTACTGGTGGTTTTTCCCATATTGAGTTTCTACATTAAATCATGGTGTCAAAATGTGTGAATATTATTTTTGTGTTTTACTGTTAAGTTTCTACAAGCTTATTTCATTAGTATAGTAAACTGCACACTTTTGTTGTTTATTGCTACCGAGCAGATCTGAGATGTTGAAGTTGGTTTAAAGTTTTATATGGGCACATCTAGAGCTGAGGATAACTGATTCACCCCCCGTCTCTGTTATTCTAAATTCATCCTAACAGTACTTCCATATTTGAACTCTACAGTTTGAACTCTTATTTAATGTATTTGATATTGGATCTATGTTATTGAACTCTACAATTTGAACTCTATAGTTATGCATGCTTGGTATATTTTGTATTCTTTTATAATGTATATTTTGATGGTTTGATGGATTTAATATATAGCTTTAATGTATGTTGTTATAGACATCCCCTTAAGGCAACTCCTTTTAAATTATTTTAAATTACTTACATGACAAATTGAATAGCTTAGTTACTTTAATATCTTATTTAATTGAATATCTTAGTTAATGTGTATGTTTTTATACCTCCCCTTAAGACATCCCCTTTTAAATTACTTACCTGAAAAATTGAATGGATTAGTTAATTGTATTTTAATAGTTCAATGAGTTGATTATATTTCTTTTATGGATGTTGTTATAGATTTATGTGTTGATGTGTATGTTTTTATACCTCCCCTTAAGACATCCCCTTTTAAATTATATTAAATTACTTACATGACAAATTGAATAGATTATTTAATTGTATTTTAATGGTTCAATGAGTTTATTATATTGCTTTTATGTGTGTTGTTATAGATTTATGTGTTAAATGCATGTTTTTATACCTCCCCTTAAGACACCCCCTTAAGACATTCCCTTTAAAATTATTTTAAATTACTTACATGACAAATTGAATAGATTAGTTAATTATATTTTAATGGTTCAATGAATTTATTATATTTCTTTTATGTATGTTGTTATAGATTTATGTGTTAATGTATATGTTGTTATACCTCCCCTTAAGACATCTCATTAAGACATCCCCTTTTAAATTACTTTAAATTACTTACATGACAAATTGAATAGCTTAGTTACTCACATAAATATAACTCTAAAATATGAAATCACTCATTCATATATGAAATATTTAAAATTAACATGTATTTAACTCATTCACATGTATTTAACATACATACTTCAAAAGAAAACCATGTATTCTTACTATATCCCTTAAGAATAGCCCTACAATTTGACAGGCATCATTGGTCTTCTTGCATGGAATGAAGTGTGCCATCTTGCTGAAATGGTCCACCACCACAAACACACTATCATGTCCCCTAGGTGTCTTTGGTAACACTAAAACAAAATCCATACTAAGGCACTCCCAAGGCCTTTTGGGTATAGTTAATGGTTGATACAACCCACTATTATTTCTTTTTCCTTTTTCCCTCTGACAAATCTGATATTGTTCTACAAATATCCTCACATTTGATTGCATCTTAGGCCAATAGTAATGCCTATGCACTTGCTCCAATGCTTTATCCACTCCAAAGTGGCCTCCCAAGCTTCGTTGGTGTTTTTCCTTCACAATGTTTTCCCTCATTGAGCACTGAGGTATACAAATAAGATGACCTTTGAAAAATATGCCTTCCTACAAAAAAAACTCACTAAAATCCTCCTTGAACCCCTACTGAAACTTTACAAAAGCTTCATAATCTTTTTTGAAATCTTTGTCTTCCTTATAGAGGTCTTTCAAATCATCCAACCCTACACTTTGTAGTTGTATCTCCTGAATTGTGAGTACTCTTCTACTAAGAGCATATGAAATATTGTTGATAACCCCCTTCTTATGCTTAATAACAAATGTGTAAGCATGCAATGATTCTACCCACTTCATATGCCTCTAATTTAGTTTTTCTTGTCCATTTAGGAAACTTAAGGCATGGTTATCAGTATAGACCACAAACTCCCTAGGTAATAGGTAGTTTCTCCACTTCTGCAAGGCTTGTACCATGGCATATAACTCCAAATCATAGGTGGAGTAATTTTTTTTTCCCTCATTCAACTTCTCAGAGAAGAATGCCATAGGGTGTCCCTCCTGGCTTAGCACTACTCCTATAACCAACTTGCTAGCATCACACTCTACCACAAAGAGTTGATTAAAGTTAGGAAATCTAAGAGTAGGTAGCTCTATAATCCTCTTTTTCAACATCTCAAACCCCTGGTCTGTTGCTACTGTCCATTCAAACTTTCATTTGATTCCACCTTTTATGGTGTTCAGAATTGGGGCACATACATGACTAAAATTTCTCACAAATTTCCTATAGTAGGAGGCCAACCCATGACAAATCCTAACATCCCCTATGGACCTAGGTGTAGGCCATTCCAAAATTGACTTAACTTTATCAGGGTCCATTTTCATACATCCATTAGCAACCACAAAACCAAGGTAAACAAGTTCAGTTTTCAGAAACTCACACTTCTCTTGATTAATCATCAAATTTTTTTGATGTAGCCTCCTCAAGAGCATCTCAAAATTCTTCATGTGCTCCTCCTTGGACCTGGTAAATATCAAAATATCATCAAGGTAAACTATTACAAACTTACCAATAAATTCTACCAACACTTCATTCATGAGCCTCATGAATGTGCTAGGTGCATTACCTAGGCCAAAGGGAATTACTAGCCACTCATATAGACCCTCATTGGTCTTAAAAGATATTTTTCACTCATCATCTGGCCTCACCCTTATCTGATGATACCCTGACTTCAAGTTCACCTTAGAAAAGAAACAAGATCCTCCAAGATTATCCATCAAGTCTTTTATCTGGGGCATTGGGAACCTATATCTGATTGTGATCTTATTTATAGCCCTAGAGTCTATAAACATCCTCCATTTTCCATACTTCTTAGGTACAAGTACTATTGTCACAGTACATGGGCTCAAACTCTTTTTTATCAACCCCTTATACAACAATTCTTGGATTTGTTTTTCTATATCTGTAGTTTTGCTTGGTGTCATCTTATATGCAGCTTTGTTTGGAAAATTTTCTCTAGGAATAAGGTCAATCTGATGACTTAGGTCCCTCATAGGTGGTAAGGCAATTGGAAAATCATTATCTACTATGTCATGATACTTCTCAAACAAATCTTGTATCTTTGGTGGCAAACATACTTACTCCTTAGTTTCCTCCTTTGGTTTGATCATTACTACACAATAGACTCCTTTCTCCTTCTTCATGGCCTTTAGAAACTCTTTCCCACTCAATAAAATCACACTTGTCCCCACATGCTTCTCTTCATTGGGTTCTTGCAATGGATCCATTTGGAATTTCTTTCCTAGCTTGGTGATGATATAATTGTTCTTCTCTCCATGATGTATTTTTTTGACATCATACTACCATGGACATCCTGGGAGGAGATTGCATGCATCCATATGAAGTATGTCTCATAGGACCTTTTCCTTATATTCCCCAATCTCAAACTCAACCAAAGTTTTGTAATCTAGCACTTTTTGTTGACCCTTGCTCAACCATGAAACCTTGTAAGGTGTGGTATGAGGCATCCTTCTCAACCTCAATTTCTCCACTGTCTCAGTGGACACTATATTCTCTATGGATCCAGAGTCCACTATAGCCTTGCAAATATTCCCATGAGACCTACAAGTTTTCTTGAATAAGTTCTTTCTTTGGGGTGACTCTATGGTGTTAGGTACTTTCAATAAGGTTCTCCTTAACATCAAGTTCTCTCCATCTAGTACTGGCACTGCCTTGAAAATGGGAGAAGTAGCACTTTGAGTGTCATCTTCTTGAACTAACTGATTCCTTTTATCCTCTATTGAAGATGAGGAAGCCTTATCTGGACACCTGCCCATTGTGTGACCCACTTGGTTGAAATTATAGCACCTACCAGTGAAAAATGAATTAGATCTCCCTTGGGGTTGGAACCTACCTCTTGGTGGTCCTCTACCTCTATATCCTCCACTTTGGAAAAATCCTCTATACTTGTTTCCTCCATTACTATCCATGGACTAATTGTCATCTTGTCTATTAGGGCTCTGTCCTCTACCAAAGTTACCCCTGCCACTCTGAAAACCTTTGTTATTGCTGCCACCTCTTCCTCTTTTATGGAAGTCATTTCTTCTTAATTTATCCTCTCCTCTCAAATCCAATTGAAAGCATTTGTGCATACTATCTAGTGCCATCATGCTAATCTCATCCTTACCTTATCCCATTGAGATACCTTTCCACTTTCTCCATTTCATCTTCTTGTCTCCTAGCCCTTAGGCTTAGTTTATGGAACTCCTCGGTGTAAGAACTTACTCACATTTCTTTTTATATTATATTCTATAGCTTTTGATATATTTGAATTTCATAATCAATATGCAAGAATTGTTCCCTCAACCTGATTTTCATTCTCTCCCAAGAAATGATCTTTTTCTTTCCACTATTCACTCTTTCATCCTACATCATGTTCCACCACACCACTGCAGAGCCTTTGAGTCTATCCTTAGCATAGCTAACTCTCTTCTCCTCTGCTACTTCCTTGTAATCAAATTGATTATCTATGGCCTTTAGCCAATCCAACAACTCCTCTCCATTCAAACTCCCATAATAGTATGGTATGTGTTCCATGTTGTCCTTGTTCAAATATTTGAAGGCATCTAAGAATATCTTTTGTTCTTTGTCTATCATAGGTTCCTTCCCTTTTTTTGATGACTCTTTTGTCTAACTCTCATCCCCATCACTTTAATCTCCCCATTCAGTGATCTTCTTCTTTCTCTTTGTCTCGGACACATTAGCCTTCTCCAAGAGGCCTTAAACCAATTATACTATGGCATCCCTACTAATTTCTTTATGAAGCATGCTATCAACCTCTTGACTCTACTCCCCTTCATACATACACAATCTTCAAGATATTCCAGCTCTGATACCACTCTGATGTAGAGGGTTTGACAATCTAGAACCTTTCCTCTCTCCTAGGTGCTTGTTTGACAAAACCAACCATCCAATGGTTGTTCCTTGTTGTATCTTCCACCAATTAGGATCTCCTAGACCCTCTCCACAAACTTCTCCTCCAAGGTATAGTTGGTTCTTAGAAGACTCCAAGATTTCTAAGCTCAACTAGTCCAACTAGTTGACCAAAAGCTTAGTTTCCTTCTCTATAGCTCCACATAGATTGCCAATCCTCTACCTAGGATCTTCCCACACGCTTAATGAGATTCTCCATACACTTCCTAACCCTTTCTTGGTTATTCTACATCCATCCAAACTCTCCAAGATGCTCCACCAAGCCAATTGGTCTTTAACTCACTAGGAGGGCTAATTTCTCAACTCCTTGTAGGTTTATTTTCACTAATTTTGGCCTATTGCTTCAAAATCCCGAAATGAACCCACAAAAAAACTTGAAAATATTCAATGCATCATTCAACCCTATTAGAATCAAAAACCCTGACCTTTGATGGTACCCAAAACTCTACTTTCTTAGAGGCCCTAGATTATAGCCTATTAATTAGGCCTTTGGACCAGTGAACATGAACAATTGAAAATCTTGTTTCCAATCACTTATTCACCTCTAACCACCATTGAATCCTTTTAGGAGGATATCTATTGCATCTATAAATTTCACTAAGTCTTCCCCGAAAGGTCTTGTGTGCTCAAACAAATTTGATCTTCTCCCTGTCATGGCTCACCTGGTTTCACCAGTTTGCCATACGACTTCATCTTTGGCCTATGAAATTCAAAGAGACAACCAAAAAGAAGCCTACAAACCTATCTACATACCCTAACCCTAATTTCCCCATGGTTTTAGACTCATCTACCAGAGGAAAACTAGGTTAGAGACATTTCTAACAAGGTAACACTGTTTATGTCTCTGTTAGACTAGTGACCTTAAAAAATGTACAACTTAACTTCTACTGAACTTCAAAATAAACTACCTATTACATATGAAAGTAGAAAGTAAACACTACACTAGCATGGATCCTGATCACCTATGCCAATCCGTATAGGACCGTACTAAATCAAAAACACAGTGTAGATTACATAAAAGAGGATATAGCCATCCGTACAATGGTGTCAGTAATAAATGTCTCAATCAAAAATCTCATTAACCTTGTCCAAGAATTAATTCCATGCTCATATGTCAAGCATGGGTAGTTACAAATCATTTTAACTATATTTTGTCATTTCTTGCAAAAGTTTCTCAAGCAACTTTTTGCATTTTGATGCATTTTGACTTTCTATGTCAGCTCGATGATTGATTT
The DNA here is from genome assembly GCA_018584345.1 of Thuja plicata. Classification (NCBI taxonomy): domain Eukaryota; kingdom Viridiplantae; phylum Streptophyta; class Pinopsida; order Cupressales; family Cupressaceae; genus Thuja; species Thuja plicata. Next base: position 2,167,017 of record MU228126.1, on the reverse strand, counting down.
TGACTCCTAGGACCCTAAATAGGATATGTAGTGTCCTAAAACATACCTCCATCCCATCTTGCACTAAAATGGCAAATTTTCCACAATTTGAAGTCAAAAGACCCAAAATCCCTAATGAGCACTAAAGCCCTTACAAACATGAAGTTAGACTAACATTGCTTCCAACCTTGTGGAACTTATTCGACCACTCACACAAACTCCTAATCCAACCCTAAACAACATCAAAACATCAAATAGGGAGGTGCCATGCTCAATCTAATGACCTTCACTGTATACCTACTAGGGAGGGTGGTTGATAAATGGATCCCCTGATCAAGAACCTAAATAGCTCATGTCAATCAAGGTATGTTACTAACAAATAAATGCTCCCTTCGATCTCCAGAATCAGCTGATCTATGTGAAGAGCGATCACTACCACCCCCCTATACACTGGCATCTCCAGAATCTTTTGGTGATGTTCCTCTACCTGATTCCATGTGATAGAAAAAATATATGTACATGCTCAAAAGTATAAAGAAGAATATATATTTCTAGATCGAGCTAAACATGTACATGGTCCAATTATAATTTAATTATATATTTTTAAACATGTGTTACAAATAAATAAACTAGAAAACACTTGAATGCATATGTGTTTGAAAGAGAGGTGATTTAAATGTTAGTAATAACTGAGAGGGGGGGTGAATGAGTGGCTTTAAAAATTTATCCTTAAATCAACCCTTAAAACTTATAACCATAGATTAAGTCTCAAGTTATCTTTTGTCCTACAAGATGTATGCCTTGAAATAATTTTATTAATTTTCTAATTTTCAGAATGCTTTGTAAATATTTCTTCTGCATGATTACTGATAAGAAGTTAACTATTTACCAAAACATAGTAAATATGCAGAGTATACCGATCAATCCAGAAATGCATATGTGAAATGTAAAATAGTAAAGTAATAAAACATAAACACATAAACACATAACACATGGATTTTAACATGGAAACCTTGTTAAGGGAAAAACCACTGGGACCGGTACCCCAAATTTTCACTCTTCTAAAGTGAGCCTTGCTAAGAGCCAACCCTGTTAAAGGTTACGAAAACACTGTTAGGTGTGACCTTGTTAGAAGACTTAGAAAAAGTTTTTCAACTAGTATCTGGCATCTAATGCTACCATCCTTGATCAAACTCTCTTGGCCTATCAATAGGTATCAGGCATATCCAATGCTAATTTTGTGATCAAAATTGTTGATACTCCTTGGGATGTATCTCAATTGTAAAAGAATTTTAAGTCCTTGGTTAAGAGGATTTATGCTTCAATGGTCAAACTTAAACACTGATGATCTGTTCATACATACAACTTGATTCCAGATTTTAAGATCTATTGTAAGTCCATTACCTCTCTAATCAATATAATCACTTACACCTTTTCTCCACACTGTTCTGCTCTATGATGCTTGTCTCACTGTTCGTCAGTGTCTGTAGAATCTAGCTCTTTCCTCAGCTTCTTGATTAGGATTGAATGAGGACTTTTTTCTCCTTCAGATTTTCTTTAGCATCTTTCCTCTTCTCTTTTTCTTCTCACCTAATCCCCCATTCGTAATTAATTGGGCTTGTCTCTATATAGACATGATATACCCTTTTCTTGGCTTTCTTGATTCTTGGCATGTTCCACAACTCTTGCCAATAGATTTAAAGAAAACTCCTGATTTATCTGAAAGATATCTTCTTGCCAACTGGATAAATCAGCTTTAAATCAATTACTTCTCTCCAGCTTTATCTAGATGATTAAAACAATGATAAGTGTCCATTAATTCTATCTTTAGCTTCTTGACAGCTAAGCATTTTGTCATTTTATGAGCTCTCTATTGTATTGATCAACACTTTAGTTAGTCACCGGTGATAACTGAATGTTTCATTGGTGTGACTTCTGTTGTCATCAGGATCTCCATCCTTGTCTTCTCCGTTGGGAAACACTGAAATTATTTCTGTCAGGTTACTCTATGCTTTGCTCATAGGGAAACACTATAACTCTGCTCATCGATAATGATATGCATTATCTCATCAGGTAACACTGTAACTCTGCTCTTTTACTTTGACCGTCGGTGTATGTAGTCACTTAGTGAATACTTGACTTGTATGCATTAATGATAGCATAGCCCTGATTCATCAGTTCTTTGAAATCTTTGGCAGTATTTCCATGACCATATAGATTATATCAAGTTGACATCAATGAAAATACAATACATTAACTGATTTAATGCCTTGCATGATTATCAACTTAATAGCTTCAAACATTCAATTAGTTACATATCAACAATCTCTCCCTTTGGCATTGATGGAAACATACTACATTTTAATACTATACTATTATTAATACAATATGAAATATACAGTTTCATCAAGCTTTCCTAATGTAACTAATACAAATTTATGTCTATCAGTAAGCTCAAATAGCTTTGATTTTATTCTTGAAGCTTTATTTCTGTCTTCAATCCCTTCAATGGATAGATGTAGAATCTCTCTTTCTCTGATGTGATGTGTTCTCCTTCTATGGCAAACTCTCTCCCTTTGACTGCTTTCCTTTCTTGTGATGTCTCTTGTTAGAAATTCTCTTCCTTTGTGTGTTCTCTCCCTTTCTAGTTACATTCTCTTTATTTGGATACATTGATGGATATGATGTCTTCCTAAGATGATAGTGGCTAAACTCTCTCCCTTTGACATCAATGCCAAACAAATATTTTTTGCAAACACAGATTTTGCAAAACAAGTATTTGACAGCAATGTCAAATGGATCCTTTCTATCCCTAATATATTCCTTGAATTTCCCAATCCATCGGTAATAACTCTAGTGCTTGGAGTAGATAAATACCTTGATTTGTATAGATGTGTCATTGAAGTCCATCTCTCTTCTTGCATCAACATGAATGATATTCTGATAATATGTAGGTTGATGTAGCCTTCTAGTCAGCTTACTGACCAGTAGGCAAGGGTTTGACACCTAGTATCTTTCTCAAGTATTCAAATGCGTCCTTGGGCAATGGTTTGGTGAAGATATTAGCTAATTATTCCTTTGATGGAACATACTCAAGTATAACTTCCTTTGCATGAACTTGTTCTCTCAAATAATGATACTTGATGGAAATATGCTTTGTTTTAGCATGCATGAATGGATTCTTGGAAATGTTTATTGCACTTGTATTATCACAATAGATAATTACTGGTTCTAAGATTTTCATATTCATACCTTTTAGTAACTGTTTGATCCATGCAATGTTTGAGTAGTTTGCAGCAGTACTAACATACTCTGCCTCTACAGTAGATTGAGAGATGCATCCTTGCTTCTTATTGATCCATGTGACAAGTCTGTCAGCCATAAAGAATGCTCCTCCAGTTGTGGTCTTTTGGTCATCAATATTTCCATCCCAATCAGCGTTGGTAAAGACCTTAAGTTCAAATTTTCCTTCTCTTTTGTACCATAAGCCATATTCCTCGATATTCTTCAAATATCTTAGGATTGTTTTCACAACAGTCATATGTGATTCTCAAGGATTAGCAAAAAAATCTAGCAACTATTCCTACTACATGTATAATATCTGGTCTATTATGTACAACATACATGAGTTTTCTAATCATTGATCTATACAAAGTTTGATTTACCTCTGATGACTTGTCTTCCTATGCTATCTTACATCCAGTTTCCATCAGTGTTCAAACTAGTTTGGACTCTTCCATCTTGAATATTTTTAGCACTTCTTTAATATACTTGGATTGTTTAATAATAATACCTTCATTTTGTTGCATGATCTATAGACTAAGATAGAACTTGATCTCTCCAAACATAGCCATCTCAAACTCTTTTCTCATTTCATTTGCAAATGATTTGCATAGCATATCATTGCCTCCAAATATGATGTCGTCAACAAATATCTCAGCAATCAAGATGTTAGCATCAATATCTTCCTTTAAATAAAGATTACTATTTTCACTAGTCCTTACAAATCCAATACTTATAAGATAGGACTGAAGTCTTTCATACCAATATCGGGGTGCTTGTTTCAATCCATACAGGGCTTTGTGTAGCCTGCATACCATGTTTCTCTTGTCTGTATCAACAAACCCTTATGGTTGTTCAATGTATACCTCTTCTTCAAGTATTCCATTTAGGAATGCAGACTTAACATCCATTTGATATACCTTGAATCCTTTACATGCAGCATAATCAAGTAATATTCTCACTCCTTCTAGCCTAGCAACGGGTGTAAAGGTCTCTCCATAGTCAATTCCTTCTTCTTGTGCATACCCCTTGCATACTAGTCTTGCTTTATTTATGGTGACTTCTCCATTCTCATTCAGCTTATTCCTAAATATCCATTTTGTACCGATGACATTCTTGTCATCTAGTCTTGGTACAAGTGTCCATGTATTATTTTTCTTTGTCAACTCAATCTCTTCATTCAGAGCACTTATCCATTCATCATTATCTAGTGCAACATTGACAGATTTGGACTCATAATCACAAATAAGACATCTTGTATTTAGAGACTTACTTCTGGTTCACATACCATCCTTTTTATCTCCTTTGATCTAGTTCTTTGGATGGTTCCTTCTGACATATCTTACAAGTATAGGTTCAGCTCTTTTTCTATCATCTTGATCATCATTTTGTTTATCATTATGTTCTCCATCACTTTGTGGATCATCTTCAGCAATATTCTGATCATCGATATTTGCAGCTCGATGCTCGGGTGCAATGATTTGTTGCTCAGGCTCTCTACATTGTTGTTCAGGTAGATTTTTAGGTTCCTCATTGTAGGAAAACCTACTATAGTCCTCTGGTTCTTTAGTTCTTTCCTTTTCATTCTTCTCTCCAAATTCATCTATCTTTACATTTGCACTTTCAACAATTTTGTTAGAGGCTTTGTTTAGATATTTATAAGCCTTACTCTTGGTAGAATACCCTAGAAAGATTCCTTCATCACTCTTGGAGTCAATTTTTCCATTTCTATCATCTTTTAAGATATAACACTGACTGCCAAATATTTTGAAATAACTTACATTCGGTCTATGTCCATACCATAGCTCATAAGGTGTCTTTTTTGTGTCTTTCTTCAATTGTACCATGTTCAATGTGTAAATAGTAGTACTGACAGCTTCCCTCTAGAAGATTTGGGTGATGCCTTTCTCTATCATCAGTGTCCTTGCACAATCAACTATGGATCTATTCCTTCATTCAGCAATCACATTTTGTTGTGGTGTTCTCGGTGCAGAGACCTGTCTTCTAATTCCATGCTCATTACAAAAGTTAGTGAATTCATCAGAAATAAATTCCTCTCCTCTATCTCACCTTAAGCATTTTAATTATTTACCACTTTATTTCTCAACCATTTCCCTATACCATTTAAACATCTTAAATGCTTCTGATTTATCTTTTAGAAACATGATTGTCATCATTTTAGAGTAATCATCAACAAAGATAATAAAATATCTATCTCCATAATAAGTCTTTTGTTAGTAATAACTAAGAGGGGGGGGGGGGGGGNGGTTGAATCAGTGGCCTCAAAAATTTATCCTTTAATCACTAACCACCAATCAAATAAACCTTAGATTATTAAGTCCCTACAAGATGCATGCCATGAAATACTTAAAATGATTAATTGTCTGTCGGTTTTCCTTGTCTGTCCTTATTCTCTTTGATTACTGATATGCAGTATAACTATTTATCGAAATATAGTAAATAAATAGAGTATACTGATATATCCAGAAATGCATATGTGAAATGTAAAATAGTAAAGTCATAAAACATACACACATAACACTTGGATTTTAACGTGGAAACCCTGTTGAGGGAAAAACCACTGGGACTGGTACCCCAAATTTTCACTCTTCTGAAGTGAGCCCTGTTAAAAGCCAACCCTGTTAATGGTTACAAACACACTGTTAGGTGTGAGCTTGTTAGAGGATTCTATACATATAGGTTGTCACTTAGTATCGGGCAACTCAGTTTGCTACCATCCTTGAATCAGCCTCTTTCTTAAACTTGTTAGAAACACTGAGAGGGGGGGTGAATAAGTGTTTGTCTATTTATTATATTTCAGCCAATTAAAAATAAATCAAATGTGCATCCAAAGAAACATAAAAAAAGAACACATAACACATGATATGATTACAGAGAACCTTGATCAGAGGAAAAAGCCGGTGGGGATTAGTACCCACAAAATATTGTACTAGGTATAATGAACCTATTAAAGTTCCTTTGCCCTGTTAGAAGCAGTCTTTACAATCTGAGTACAATGACCTGGTTAAAGGTCTGAACCTATTAGGAGTCTTTTAAAAAACCCTATTAAAGGTATATGGTTCACTTCCTAGGCTCACTGCCCAATAAGATGAAGGCTACAACCCTCTGAATGTTGATATGCACTATATCAAAAATGAACTGCTGTAATGACACTGTTGTCTGATAAGTTCCTTGTATGCGTGAATGCTCTTACTCTCTTAAAGAGCTATATCATCTGCTGACTTCATTATACTACTTATCTATATCTTCCTTGTACGTAAAAATTGAATCATGTAACATATCTTTACATTACATACTTATATCTTCAAATCTGAATAGGCAAGACCCAAAACATAGCACTAGTCGGCCTTTAAACCAAAATATACAATGCTTCCAAACAATTTGGCCTAAGTGTGTTTACTACAACATTAATTAAATTATTAAAAACTTATAACTAAAGGCGCTTAGACATTACATTACAAAATCATTCACGCTGATCAAAACTGTAGTCGGCTTCCATGCTCTATTTTCTGGACTGCAGGTCTACTAATCTTCCTGTAACTTTTCCATACTGATGTTCCATACTTTGCGCATTTGGATCTAGTATGTATATACACCATAGAGTATATACCTAAGCATGCATACTCTAGTGTGATCTCTAACACATGCACTGATGTACTGATCTTTGTATGTGTTTGTCTTCCCTGTTTTCACACTTAGTCATTTTTCTTTTATGACAGAACTTAAGTATGACTTTGTTGCCATGATTGACAACAAAAAATAAGTCATGCTTCCTTAGGAAGTCAACTTTCCAACAAAATTGTCAATAGGCTTTAGGCAAATCTAGTGCCACTTTCATGAATCAACCTTTTTGGCACTCCTTGGGATGTACCTCAATATATATAAGACTGTTAAGTCCTGCTCTGTTAAGAGACTCAATGCTTCAATGGTTAAACTGAAACAAAATGACCTATTTCTAATGCAACTTGAATTACAGATTTTCAGATCTATTTAAGTACATTACCTCTCTGATCAATATATCAATTCAATTATTTGTGCTCCACACTTTCTTCTCTATGATGTTGTGCTCATTGTTTGTCGGTGTCTATAGAATTCCTTAGCTCTTCCTTCAGCTTGATTGATCAGTACTACATGAAGTTATCCTTCATCAGTTTCTCTTTAGTGTCTTTTTATTCACTCCCCTTATCGTATATGGAAATGAGTTAAGATTGTCTCTTATATAGACATGATATTCATTGTTTCTTGATTCTTGATTCTTGGCGTCAAAAAAATCCAACCAATCTGATTTAAAGCATAACTCCTAATTTATCTTGTAGTTATCTTCTTTCCAACTGTACAAATCTTCTTTAAATCTATCACTTAACTCTGGTCAAATAAAACAATGAAAACAACCAGTTAAGACTATCTTTAGCTCTTTCTAGCTAGATATTTTGTCATTTTCTAAACTCTCTATTCTGTCGGTCAACTCTTTAGTTAGTCATCGGTTACAACCGCCAGTTCCATTGGTGTGAATCCAATTAACTTTGGGATCTCTGTCCGTCGGGCATCGTTGGATTTTTACTCATTGGGCAACATTGTCTTCAGTTCGTCCAGCAACACTATCTTCAGTACGTTGGGTATCACTTTGACTTTTCTTCTTTGTATTTACTGATGGTGTGCACTCTGTTGGTGTTGTTTGTCACTTAGTAAATACTTGAATTTTATGCATTTCTTAAAGCATAACCTTTGTTCGATTGATTCTTTGAAGTCTTTGGCATTATGTACATGACCATATAGATTATATCAAGTTGACATCAATGACAATACAAACAATTAACTGATTTAATGCCTTGCATTATCATCAATTTAGCATTATCAAACATTCAATCAGTTATATGTCATCAATCTCTCCCTTTGGCATTGATGGCAACAAAACTTATATTATCACACTATACTATTTCTAATACAATATGAAATACAATTGTTGAGATTCATCACACTACTAATCTATGTTTGATAACCAATAAATGTCTAAACTTCGGTAAGCTTTATTTTAGCTTAGATTTTATTCTTGCAGCTTTTTGTTTTCTAATGTGTTGAATCTCCTCTGGTGTCAATTTCTACTTTGATGTCTTGTCCTCTTTTCAAAAAATTTCTCTTTGTGTAATCTTTCATATAATTTTCTCTCCCTTAGGATATAATCTCTCCCTATTGGAGTGACCTGATAATGGATAATCTCTCTTCCTTTTCTCAAAAGAATGTGATAATATGGATAATCTCTCTCCCTTTGACAACAATGCCAATCAAATATTGAAACGGTGTCTATTGCCAATTATTTTAAATATATGACATTCATGTCAAATAATGATTTTCTTCTTATCCATAATATATTCCTTGAATTTCCCTTATCCATGAGTAATACAACATTATGCTATGGTGCTTGGTTCTGATATATACCTGTCTATATATAGATGTAGCTTTGAAGTTCTTCTCTTTGCTTGCATCAACATTTCTCATATTTTGATAATATATAGGCTGATGCAGCCTTTAGTCTTTTACTGACTAGTAGACAAGGGTTTGACCCCTAGTCTCTTTCTCAGGTACTCAAATGTATCTTTGGGCAGTGGCTTGGTGAAGATATCGGCCAACTGTTATTTTGATTGCACATACTCAAGTGCCACTCTTTCTCTTGAACTTGTTCTCTCAAATAATGATACTTGATTGCAATGTGTTTAGTCTTTGCATGCATGACTGGATTCTTGGAAATGTTTATTGCACTGGTGTTATCACAATAGATAATCACTGGTTCTAAGATATTCATATGCATGCCTTCTAGTAGTTATTTGATCCATGCAATATTTGAGTAATTTGCAGCACCAACATACTCTGCTTTTGCAGTAGACTAAGAGATGCATCCTTGCTTCTTACTAATCCATGTGACAAGTCTGTCACTCATAAAGAATGCTCCTTGAGTTGTGCTATTTTGGTCATCAATATTTCTAGCCCAATCAACATTGGTAAACTCCTTTAGTTAAAATTTTCCTTCTCTTCTATACCATAAGTCAAATTCCTCAGTATTCTTTAGATATCTTAAGATTCTTTTCATAGTAGTCATATGTGATTCCTTGGGGTTAGCTGAAAATCTAACAACAATTCTTATTGCATGTGCAATATCTGGTCTAGTGTGTACAACATACATGAGTTTTCCAATTATTTATCTATACAAAGTCTTATTTACCTTTGTTTTCTTATCCTCCTTTGTCAACTTACTTCCAGTAGCCATTGGTGTTCCAACTAGTTTGCATTCTTCCATCTTGAATATCTTCAGGACCTCTTTGATGTACTTGGACTGTGTAACAAAAATACCTTCACTTTGTTGAATGATTTGTAGACCAAGAAATAACTTGATCTCTCCAAACATAGACATCTCAAATTCTTTTCTCATCTCATCATCAAATGATTTTCATAGCATATCATTGCCTCCAAATATGATGTCATCAACAAATATTTCAGCAATCAAAGTGTTAGCATCAATATCTTCTTTTAAATAAATATTGTTGTTTTCACTAGTCCTTATGAATCCAATACTTATTAGATAGGAATGAAGTCATTCATACCAGGCTCTTGGAGATTTTTTTAATCCATACAAGGCTTTGTGAAGTCTACATACCATGTACCTCTTGTCTGGATCTACAAACCCTTCTGGTTTCTCAATGTATACCTCTTCTTCAAGTATTCCATTAAGGAATGCTGACTTGACATCCATTTCATATACTTTGAATCCTTTGTATGCAGCATAAAAAAGTAGTATTCTCACTCCTTCTAGCCTATCAATGGGTGCAAAGGTCTCTCCATAGTCTATACCTTCCTCTTGTGCATACCCTTTCCATACTAGTCTTTCTTTGTTCCTTGTGACTTCTCCATTCTCATTCATCTTATTCCTAAATATCCATTTTGTACCAATGACATTCTTTTCATCTGATCTTGGCACAAGTGACCATGTTTTTTTCTTCTCAATCTGCTCAATCTCATCGTTCATAGCACTTATCCATTCCTCATTATCTAGTGCAACATTGACAGATTTTGGCTCAAACTCACAAATTAAGCAACTTGAGTTTAAATACTTACTTCTTGTTCTTGTACCAGCTTTCTTATCTTGTATGATCTAGACCTCTAGATGGTTCTTCCTTACACATCTTGCAAGTACAGGTACAATCCCTTGTCTATTAGCTTGATCATTATTTTGATCTTCATTCTTTTCTTCATCAACTTGCACATTTTCTTGATCATTATCATGACCATCGGTATTTATAGCCTGATGTTCTAGGGTAGTGATTTTTAGCTTAGGTGCTCTACATTGTTGGTAGGGTAGAGTGTCAGGTTCCTCATTGTAAGTGAACTTATTGTAGACCTCTAGCTCTTTAGTGCTTTCTTGTTCGTTCTTCTCTGCAAATTCATCTATCTTTACATTTTCACTTTTAATAATTTTGTTAGAGGCTTTGTTTAGACATTTGTAAGCCTTTCTCTTGGTAGAATACCCTAGAAAAATTCCTTCATCACTCTTAGAGTCAAATTTTCCATTTCTATCATCTTTTAAGATATAACATTGACTACCAAAAATTTGAAATAACTCACATTGGGTGTGTATCCATACCATAGCTCGTAAGGTGTCTTCTTGGTGTCTTTCTTTAGTTGTACTCTATTTAGTGTGTAAATAGTAGTGTTGTCAGCTTCTCTCAAAAATATTTGGGTGATTCCTTTTTCTATCATAAGTGTTCTAGCACAGTCAACTATTGATCTGTTCCTTCTTTTAGCAATCCCATTTTGCTGTGGTGTTCTTGGTGTAGAAACCTGTCTTTTTATACCATGCTCATTAAAAAAGTTAGTGAATTCATCTAATATAAACTCACCTCCTCTATCTGATCTCAAACATTTTAGATCCTTACCACTTTGTTTCTCTACCAAAGCCTTATACCATTTAAACATTTTGAATGCTTCAAATTTATCTTTTAGAAACATGACTGTCATCATTCTAGAGTAATCATCAACAAAGAGAATAAAATATCTATCTCCATTATAACTATTTTTCCTCATAGGTCCACATAGATCAGTATGGACTAATTCTATAATTGCATCAGATGTATGAATTTTTCTTTTGAAACTAGACTTTTTCATTTTACCTTTTTCACAGTTTTTACACATGATGTTGTCGGGCTTGGTCATTGTTGGTAAGCCTCTGACATTTCTCTTTTTGCTAATTTTAATCATGTTGTCAAAATTCACATGACACAATCTTTTGTGCCACAACCATATGTCCTCATTTGTAGAAATCAAACAAGTTGAGTCAATATCATTCAGATAGAATAAGTTACCTTTTATCTTCTCACTAGTACCAATCAAATTTCTAGATTTGTTGAAGATCTTTGCCTTCTTATTTTCAAATGCTACTTTGTGACCTAAATTATTAAACTGAGAAACACTCAATAGATTATAATTCAATCCATTTACCCAATAATAATTTTCACATTTTATCTGGCTATTCAACATTATTGTTCTTCTACCTTCAAATGGACAAGGTGTGTCATTTCCCATTCTTACTGATCCACCTTTGTAGTATTCAAATCAAACTTTTTCTTATCACTGGTCATATGATGAGTGCAGCCACTATCTATGATCCAAACATCATATTTACTAATTTTAGATATGAGAGTTGTTTCTACATACCTTTCTTCATCATCATCTGAATCATCCTTTACAGCCACAAACACCATCTCAATATCTTCATCCTTGCATTTTGCTAGGTAGTTGACCTTCTTTCCTTTGTCCTTTTAGTCTCAGGTATCTCTTCTTTCTGATTGTCGGTAGCTTCTATAATCACCTCTGTCGGAACTTTTCTCAAAATATCTATCATTACTTCTGTCATCATTTCTTTTTTTAGTGCATCTTGCAGCAAAGTGTCCAATCTCTTTGCAATTACAACAAACAAGTGGTAATTTACATTTATATTTACCTTTGCCTCTCTGCATTCTTGTGGCCATAAGTGTTTCAATCTCATCAAGATCATCTTCTTCATTTTCACTATCACTATCTTTTCTTATAGTGTCTCTGTGACTTGATTTACTTATTCTCATAGAAGTTTTTAATGCAGACTCTATGTTTGGTAAGACACTATTATCAAAGTTATTCATTTCAAATGAAATCAGTCTTCCAGTTAAACTATCTAGAGTAACATTTCTATTTGCTACTGCTCTCATTTCTTGAATGGCAGATACTCTAATAGCATAGGTAGGCAGTAAGGTTCTTAGAATTTAACTTACCACTCTATCTTCCTCTAGTACACCTCAAACTCCTCGGATAGCATTGAAAACCTCTTTAATTCTTGTGTTGTACTGAGTGATGTTTTCTCCTTCTTTCATTTTTAGATCATCAAAATTTCCTCTAAGGCTTTGTGCCTTGGCTCTCAAAATATTTTTGTCACCTCCATGTACAAGCTTCAATTTGTCCCACAGCTACTTTACAAATTTTCATTCTTAGACATCTTCAAATTTAGCAACGGAGAGTGAGGAAGCAAGCTCTATCATCATGTCATTATGTTCGTACTTCTCTCTCATTTGTTCAACTATTGGTGCTCCTGTGGGAAACACATATTCAGTTTCAAGGAATTGAGTAACATCATTACCAATACCTGATAGGTGGAGTCTTATTCTACTTTTCCATGAAGCAAAATTATCTTTGTTCAACTTGGGCACATCTCGTCTGTTCATCTTGTGATCTTTGACTTAGGTCTTGAAACCTTCCTTCTAAGCACACAAGCTCAGATACCAATTATTAGTAATAACTGAGAGTGGGGGGGGTGAATCAGTGGCCTCAAAAATTTATCCTTTAATCACTAACCACAAATCAAATAAACCTCAGATTATTAAGTCCCTACAAGATACATGCCATGAAATACTTATAATGATTAACTGCCTGTCAGTTTTCCTTGTCTGTCCTTGTTCTATTTGATTACCAATGTGCGGTATAAATATTTACCGAATATAGTAAATAAGTAGAGTATACTGATATATCCAGAAATGCATATGTGAAATGTAAAACAGTAAAGTAATAAACCATACACACATAATGCTTGGATTTTAACGTGGAAACCCTATTGAGGGAAAAACCACTGGGACTGGTACTCCAAATTTTCACTCTTTTGAAGTGAGCCCTGTTAAGATCCAACCCTATTATAGGTTATAAACACACTGTTAGGTGTGACCTTGTTAGAGGATTTTATACATATAGTTTGTCACTTAGTATCAGGCAACTCAGTTTACTACCATCCTTGAATCAGCCTCTTTCTTAGACTGTCAATAGGCTTTAGGCAAATCTATTGCTACTTTCATGAATCAACCTTTTTTGCACTCCTTGGGATGTACCTCAATATATATAAGAGTGTTAAGTCCTGCTTTGTTAAGAGACTTGATGCTTCAATGGTTAAACTAAAACAAAATGACCTGTTTCTAATACAACTTGAATTGTAGATTTTCAGATCTATTTAAGTACATTACCTCTCTGATCAATATATGAATTCAATTCTTTGTACTCCACACTTTCTTCTCTGTGATGTTGTGCTCACTATTTGTCGGTGTCTGCAAAATTCCTTAGCTCTTCCTTCAGCTTGATTGATCAGTACTGCACGAAGTTATCCTTCATCAATTTCTCTTCAACATCTTTTTATTCACTCCCCTTATCGTATATGGAAATGAGTTAAGCTTGTCTCTTATATAGACATGATATTCACTATTTCTTGATTCTTGATTCTTGCAATGAAAAACAATCCTGTCAATCTGATTTAAAGCATAACTCCTGATTTAGCTCGTAGTTATGTTCTTCCCAACTGTACAAATCTTCTTTAAATCAATCACTTAACTTTGGTCAAATAAAACAATGAAAACAACCAGTTAAGTCTATCTTTAGCTCTTTCCAGCTAGAAATTTTGTCAGTTTCTGAACTCTCTATTCCATCGGTCAACTCTTCAGTTAGTCATCGGTTACAACTGCCAGTTATGTCAGTGTGACTCCAGTTAGCTTTAGGATCTCCATCCGTCAGGTATCGTTGGATTTTTACTCATTAGGAAACACTATCTTTAGTTTGTTGGGAAACTTGTGGTTTTCTTCATCAGGAAGCACTGTCTTCAGTATGTCAGGTATCACTGTGACTTTTATTCTTTTGATTTACCGATGGTGTGCACTCCACCGGTGTTGTCTGTCACTTAGTGAATATTTGACTTTTATGCATTGCTGAAAGAATAACCTTTGTTCCATTGATTCTCTGAAGTCTTTGGCATTATGTACATGATCATATAGATTATATCAAGTTGAAATAAATGACAATACAAACCATTAATTGATTTAATGCCTTGCATTATCATCAATTTAGCATTATCAAACATTCAGTCAGTTATATGTCATCATCTTTATCCTCATAGGTCCACATAAATAAGTATGGACCAATTCTAGAATGACATCATATGTATGGGTTTTTCTTTAAAAACTAGACTTTATCATTTTACCCTTTGGAAATTCTTACTCGTGATGTTGACGGGCTTGGTCATTGTCGGTAAGCCTTTAACATTTCTCTTTTTGGTAATCTTTATCACATTGTCAAAGTTCACATGACACAATATTTTGTGCCACAACAATATGTATTCATTTATAGAAACCAAACAAGTGGTGTTAGTATCATTAAGATAGAATAAATTACCTTTTGTCTGCTCACCGGTACCAATCAGATTTCCTAATTATTGAGGATCTTTACCTTCTTATTTTCAAATGCTACTCTGTGACCTGAATTATTCAACTGAGAAACACTCAATAGATTATAATTCAATCCATTTACCCAATAAGAATTTTCACATTTTATCTAGTTATTCAGCATTATGGTTCCTCTACCTTCTACTAGACAAGGTGTGTCATTACCCATTCTTACTAAACCAACTTTATAGTATTCAAAAGTCTCAAACTTTTTCTGATCACCGGTAATATGGTGAGGGCAACCACTATCTATGATCTAGATATCATTTTTACTAACCTTAGATATGAGTGTAGTTTCTACATACCTTTCTTCATCATCATCTGAATCATCTTTTATTTCCACAAACACCATCTCGAGGTCTTCATCAGCTTCGGTGTCAGTATCGTCATCTTTGCATTTTGCTAGGTAACTGGCCTTCTTTCCTTTGTCCTTGTAGTCTCAGCTATCTCATCTTTCTGATTGTTGGTAGATTCTGTAATCACCTCTGTTAGACTTCTTTTCAAATGATCTATCATTACTTTTGTCATCTTTTCTTTTGTTAATACATCTTGCAACAAAGTATCCAATCTCTTTATGGTGCAGGAGCACCTAAGTTAAGTTACACTATTCGTCAGTGATTTCCGTCGATTTCTATTCATTGACAATTCTTGTTCATATTTGATCATTGGTGATGTCCATCAGTTTCTATTCATCGGTGATGCTTGTTGGTTTCTGGTCATCGGTGATGCTTGTTGACGATGTCCATTGGCATCAATGTTTGTTGTCGGGTTTGTGATCCTAACACTTGGGGTTGGAAACAGACGATGTTTATATTATTTAGAAAGTCAACTTTGGCAGTTGGTAATGTCAGTTGAAGACCCAGGAAACACAAGATGTGACGTTTGTGACCCGCTAAGTCATTTGCAATGACTCTGTACATGTTATTTTTGCTTGAAAGGATCAGAGACACCTATTCCTATTCTAGAAGGGTCATTTATTGCTCAGTTTGGCTGCCTGTGCAGGGTGGTTGAAATGGTCCATGAGTATCAGATCTTTTAGAGATATTTTCGATGGATGGTTATATAGCTAAAAATCTTTAGTAGTTAGGAGAGCTCGATAGATAGATAGAAAAAAAGAAGAAGAAGACATCATCCTATAATAGATTAGTTCTTGTAAATAAAAAGAAAATATTTAATGGATCCCATGTGCAGTGTGTGTTGTTGTGTTCCTCAGGTGAAAACCACTAGTTTAGCTTGGGGAATGAACCTATCCTAATGGGTTTTGTGGCATGAAATAATAGCTTTACAGTGTAAGCCTGGTCTATGGCACTTGAGGTGAAGATCTTATTGACTTCCTCAAGCTGGGGTGAAACAATACCCTATAAGGTCTGTGCAAGAGACCTTAGAGCACAGTCAAGATGACTGTCGGTAACAACTGGACTTGGAATTTATATCAGATTGGTATTAGAGAAAGTTTGAGAATTGGGCTTGTGTTATTTGGGTGTAATTTTTAGAAGAGTCTATAAATTCATCCAAAATGTTGACCAATGCAGAGCTAGCAAGGAATGTGGATGAGAAAAGATAGGAGAAAAACCTCCTGAAGGAGCAGTTAGCTGAAATGGCATATAAACTGGAAGAAGTACAACTTCAAACTACATCAGTTAGTGAATTGATGAGGGAAGTTGATGAGAAGGGTAAACAAATGGCTGAGGAGGACATGATCCTAGAGCCAGATCCAATACTTCAGGAAGAGCGATTCTTGAAAGTATTAAAGGCAATGAGTTGTAATTCCTTATAAGGTGTGCCTCTATTTAGTGGAAACATGGATCCAGAATTGATCATGGATTGGATAGGTCTTGAAAATCACTTTGATTGTGATAATGTGACCAAAGCTTAGAAAGTTAGAGTAGCCAAGACAATATTGAGAGGGACTGCTCTCACTTGGTGGAAATTTGTCCAACATGAAAGGATAAAGGGAGGCAAGAACCCCATAACCAGTTGGAGAGGAATGGAAGCAAAAATGAAGGAAACTTATATTCCTGATGATTATGAAGTGCAACTGCATAAGAAAAGGAAAAATCTGAGGTAGAAAGACTTAGAGGTCAGTGCCTATATAGAAGAATTCCATAAGCTATGCTTAAGGTCCCATGTGATGGAAGAAGAAAGCCTAAAAGTGGCAAGGTATTAGAATGGCCTTAAATGGAGCATTCAAGAAGAAACTAGTCTCTTAAGCCCCAAGACTGTCCACCAATGCTATCAATTAGCCCTCAAAGTGGAAGAGAAGTTCAAAAAGAAATAGGACTCAAACAATAGAGGTAGAGGAAGAGACAATAGAGGTCATAGAGGAGGATATGGAGGAAGAAATCTTGAAGCTAAGAATCAGAGTGAGAACAAGCTCACAGAGAATCAGGGAGAAACAAGTAACACTAGAGGTGGTTACAATAGAGGAAGAGGCCCGAATAACAGTTCAAGAGAAGGACTGATGGCCAAGGAAGAGGATCTTATTTCTCTTCTATGAAGTGCTACAATTGTCAGAAACTTGGGCACCCTGCATATCAGTGTCCTGCAAAGAGCTCTACTTCCCAAGGAGGAGAGAAAAGAGCTAACTATGTACAAGAAGAGTCTTCTAGCAGCAAGACTACAAATATCCCCATAGGATCAGAGATGGGAGAGAATTTGATGGTCTGGAGAACACTCCTAAAAGATCCCATCAAGGAAGAGCCAAGCCAAAGGATATCCTTGTTTCGAGTAAATTGCAAAATATTTGGTAAGGTTTGTAAAGTTATCATAGATTCAGGATCTACCAATAATATTGTTTCTTTAGAAGCTATTGAGAAGTTAAAATTGACAAGGGTTCCTCACACTAATCCTTATAAAGTTACTTGGTTGAATAGAGATCAACATGTGATAGTCAATGAACAAGCTTGGGTAAAGTTGTCTATAGGGAGGTATAAGGATAGAATTCTGTGTGATATCCTACCCATGGATGCGTGTCACCTGCTATTGGGTAGACCTTGATAGTATGAACGATGTTTATTCCATAATGGAGTTGAGAACTCCTATTCCTTCAAGAAGGATGGAATAAATTTCAGGGTACAGTCAATCTTGGAAGAAGAGAAAGAATTAAAGAGAGGTCCCAACCTACTGGTGGTCAGTGAGAAAGAATTCCTAAAACCATTGAAAGGAGATGGAGTAGGCTTTGCTTTGGTTTTAAAACCAAAAAGTGAGAAGAGAAATGAAAGAGAAGAGTTGCCTAAGTTAGAAATCCAAAGGTTGTTAACTCAATATCAGGATATAGTTAGTGATGGTCAACCAGCCACCCTACCACCTGATAAATCCATTAGTTATCAGACTGAATTCATTCTAGGAGCCTCACTTCCAAATAAAGTTGCTTATGAGATGACTCCATAGAAGAATGCAGATATTTATAACCAAATCCAGGAACTAATTGACCAAGGGTTGATTAGAGAAAGCATAAGTCCTTGTACTGTCCCCATAGTCTTAGCCCCAAAGAAAGATGGTACTTGGAGGTTGTGTACTGATTCCAGGGCCATAAATAGGATTGCTATCTGGTATAGGTTTACAATACCTAGGATAGAGGATTTGATGGATTGTCTTGGTGGAGCTAGATATTACTCCAAGATAGATCTTAAGAGTGGATATCATCAAATAAGAATTAAAGGGGGAGATGAGTGGAAGACTACTAAAGAATTGTATGAATGGCTAGTTATGCCTTTTGGGTTGTCAAACACCCCAAGCACATTTATGAGATTGATGAATGAGGTTTTGAAGAACTTAATTGGAAAATGGGTTGTAGTGTACTTAGATGACATCCTGGTGTTCAGCAAGACAAAAGAGGATCATCTTAGACATTTAAAATTGGTAATGCAAAGATTGCATGAAGAAAAGTTGATAATCAACTTGGAAAAGAGTGAGTTCATGAAGCAAGAATTGGTATATCTTGGGTTTGTTATCTCAAAAGGTAATTTGAAGATGGATGTAAGCAAGGTGGAAGCAATCTTGAGTTGGCCTACACCAAAATCAGCTATGGAGGTAAGAAGCTTCCATGGGTTGGCACAATTTTATCAAAAATTTATCAAACAGTTCAGTGAGATTAGTGCACCTATTTTGGACACCATCAAAGGAGGTAGGAAAGCAAAGTTCCAATGGAATGAGAAGGCAGATGAAGGATTTGAGCATTTGAAGAAGAGAATTTCAATTCAACCAATTTTGACACTTCCTAGTTTTGAGAAATTGTTTACTTTGGAATGTGATGCTAGTAATATTGTTGTCAGTGTAGTATTGAGTCAAGAGGGAAAGCCAGTGGCTTTTCATAGTGAAAAACTCAATGATGCAAAGAAAAATTATTCCTCATATGATTTGGAATTGTATGCATTAGTGCAAGCACTAAGGAAATGCAGGCACTATCTACTTCCCAAGGAATTTGTTGTCTTTACCGACAATCAGGCTTTGAGTTTTCTGAGTTCACAAGATAAACTAAGTCATAAGCACATGAAATGGGTGGAATACATCCAAGCCTTTACCTTCACAATAGAGCATAAGAAGGAAGTGCATAATAAAGTGGTAGATGCATTGAGTAGACAGTTACTCACAGTGCAAGAGGTTCAGCTAAGAAGCATTGGCATTGAAATCTTCAAAGATCTGTATCCAGTAGATAAAGATTTTGCAGCAGCATACAAAGTATGTCAAGAGTATCAAAATCATTTTCATAGCGAATATTTAGAGTATACTCTTCAAGAAGGTCTTCTATTTAAGGGAGGAGAACTTTGTGTACCAAGAGGTTCCATGAGAGAGAATCTAGTACAGGAAAAGCATAATGGCTCCTTAAGTGGACATTTTGGGTTGAACACAACTCTAGAATTGGTTAAGAGGTATTACTATTGGCCAAGAATGAATCAGGACGTCCAATAGTATGTAGAGACTTGTCTAGTTTGTCAGAAGGCAAAAGGGACTTCATCCAATGTAGGATTATATCAGCCCCTTCCTATCCCAAATCAACCATGGGAATGCCTTAGTATGGATTTTGTTGTTGGACTACCGAAGACCAAGCAAGGAATGGACATCTTTGTAATTGTTGATAGGTTCAACAAGATGGCTCATTTTGTACCATGCAAGACCACACATGATGCTTGTTACATAGCCAATATTTTCTTTAAAGATACAGTACAGATACATGGATTGCCTTTGAGTATTGTATATGATAGGGACTCAAAGTTTATGAGTCATTTTTGGAAAACTTTATGGTAGAAGCTTGGTACAAATCTTTCTTTTAGCTCAACCTACCATCCACAAACTGATGGTAAGACTGAAGTGGTGAACCGAATCTTAGGTAATATTTTGAGATGCCTTACCAAGGAGTATGGACAATCATGGGATCAATTACTTTCTCAAGCATAATTTGCCTATAATGATACAGTCAATAGGTCCACTAGAAAGAGCCCTTTTGAAATTGTGTATGGGATTCATCCTAGGGGTATATGTGAATTAAGGGATCTTGGTAGAAATACAAAGAGGAGTGGGTATGTTGAAGATTTTTCTCAATCCATGTAGGAGGTCCATGACTCAGTTAAAATAGCATTGATAGAGAGTACAACTCTATCAAATAACAGGTAGATACAAGGAGATGAGATATTCAGTTTCAAGTTGGAGATTTGGTCATGCTGCACCTCAATAAGGCAAGGTTGCAGAAAGGAGTTCCAAGTCAAATTCAGATGAAGAAGATAGGCCCCTGTGCAATATTGGCAAAATATGGGTCTAATGCTTATAAATTTGATCTTCCTACAGACATAGGGTTGTCTCCTATTTTTAAGGTGGCAGATTTGGTATCCTATAAAGGACCACTTCCCGAAGGAGATTCTGATCTCATAGGAGATACTAAGGATCTCAAGGTACTTAAACTTCCTATTACACCGAAACTGAAGGCAAACATGATTCTAAATTCAAGAGTTGCCAAGTAGACTAGACAACAAACCTATATGGAACATTTGGTCAAATCGAAAGGAAAAGCTAATTCAGAGGCTATGTGGGTATAGGAAACCAATTTTAAGAAGTTGGGCATCAATCCTGACTTACTCCAATCACCTGGAAGTTGATTTATTTTTTTTTGGGGAGTATGGTGTAGGAGCACCTAAGTTAACTTACACTATTTGTCAGTGATGTCCGTCAGTTTCTATTCATCGGAAATGCTTGTTCATTTCTTATCATCGGTGATTTCCATCAATTTTTTTCAGTCAGTTTCTGTTCATCGGTGATGCTTGCTAGTTTCTGTTTGTCGGCGATGGTTGTTGACAATGTTTGTTGGCATCGGTGTTTTTTGTTGGGTTTGTGACCCTAATGCTCAGGTTTGGTAACCAATGATGTTTTTGTTATTTAGAAAGTCGACTCTAGTGCTTGGTAATGTCAGTTAAGACCCAGGAAACATGAGATGTGACGTTTGTGACCAGTTGAGTCATTTGCAACGACTCTCTACATGTCATTTTTGCTTGAAAGGATCAGGGACACCTATTCCTATTCTGGAAGGGTCATTTATTACTTAGTTTGGCCACCTATATAGGGTGGTTGAAATAGTCCACAAGTATCAAATATTTTAGAGATATTTTCAATGGATGGGTATATAGCTAAATGGCTTTAGTAGTTAGGAGAGCTCAATAGATAGATAGAAAAAAAGAAGAAGAAGACACCATCTTGTAATAGATTAGTTCTTGTAAATGAAAAGAACATATTTAATGGATTCCATGTGCAGTGTGTGTTGTTGTGTTCCTGAGGTGAAAACCACTGGTTTAGCTTGGGGAATGAACCTATCCTAATGGGTTATGTGGCATGAAATAGTAGCTTTATGGTGTAAACCTGTTCTATGGCACTTGAGGTGAAGATATTAGTGACTTCCTCAAGCTGGGGTGAAACAATACCCTATAAGGTCTGTTCAAGAGACCTTAGAGCATGGTCAAGCTGACTGTCGGTAACAACTGGACTTGGGCTTTACATCACTTTATAATTAAAAAAAACAAGTGGTAATTTACCTTTGTATTTACCTTTTCCTCTCTGCATTCTTCTAGCCATAAGTGCTTCAATTTCATCAAGATCATCTTCTTCACTTTCACTATCACTATCTTTTCTCATAGTGTTTTTATGACTTGATTTACTTATTCTAAAAGAAGTTTTGAATGTAGACTCTATGTTTTGTAAGGCACTATTATCAAAGTTGTTCATCTCAAATGAAATCAGTCTTCCAATCAAACTTTCTAGACTAACAATGTTATTTACTACTGCTCTCATTTCTTGAATGGTAGATACTCTAATAGCATAAGTAGGCAGTAAGGTTCTTATAATTTTACTTACCACTGTATTTTCTTCTAGTACTCCTCCAAATCCTCGAATAACATTGACTACCTCTTTGATTCTTGTGTTGTACTGAGTGATGTTTTCACCTTCTTTCATCTTGAGATCATCAAACTTTCCTCTAAGGTTTTCTGCCTTAGCTCTCAAAACATTTTTGTCACCACCATGTACAAGCATCAATTTGTCCCACATCTGCTTTACAGTCTTGTAGGTTTTGACATCTTCAAATTTAGCATTGGAGAGTTAGGAAGCAAGCTCTATCATCATGCAATTGTGCTCATGCTTCTCTCTCAATTGTTCAACTATTGGTGCTCCTGTGGGCAACACATATTTAGTATCCAAGTATTGAGTAACATCATTTCCAATACTTGATAAGTGGAGTCTTATTCTACTCTACCATGAAGCAAAATTATCTTTTTTTAACTTGGGTACATCCCATCTGTTCATCCTATGATCTTTAGCTTAGGTCTTGAAACCTTCCTTCTAAGCACACAAGCTCTGATACCAATTGTTAGTAATAACTAAGAGTGGGGGGTGAATCAGTGGCCTTAAAAATTTATCCTTAAATCAACCCTTAAAAATTATAACCACAGATTATGTCTCAAGCTATCTTCTATCCTACAAGATGTATGCCTTGAAATAGTTTTATTAATTTTCTACTTGTCTGAATTCTTTGTAAATATTTCTTTGGTATGATTACCGATGAAGTTAATTATTTACTGAAACACAGTAAATATGTAGAGTATACCGATCAATACAGAAATGCATATGTGAAATGTAAAATAGTAAAGTAATAAACCATTAACACATAACACATGGATTTTAACGTCGAAACCCTGTTAAGGGAAAAACCACTGGGACCGGTACCCCAAATTTTCACTCTTCTGAAGTGAGCCCTATTAAGAGCCAACCCTGTTAAAGGTTACAAACACACTATTAGGTGTGACCTTGTTAGAGGAATTAGAGATATTTTGTCAAATAGTATCTGAAATATAATGCTACCATCCTTGATCAAACTCTCTTGCCCCATCAATAGGTATCGGGCATATCTAATGATACTTTTGTGATCAAACTTTTTGATACTCCTTGGGATGTATGTCAATTGTGAAATACTTTTAAGTCATGTTCGATTAAGAGGCTTTATGCTTCAATAGTCAAACTAAAACACTAATGATATGTTCATATATTCAACTCAATTGAAGATTTTCATATCTATTGTAAGTCCATTACCTCTCTGATCAATATAATCACTTATACCTTTGCTCCACACTAATCTTCTCTGTGATGCTTGTCTCACTGTTTGTCAGTGTCTGTAGAATCTAGCTCTTTCCCCAGCTTGTTGATTAGGAATGAATGAAGAATTTCTTCTCCTTCAGATTTTCTTTAGCATCTTTCCTCTTCTCTTTTTATTCTCACCTAATCCCCCATTCATAATGAATTGGGTTTGTCTCTATATAGACATGATTTCCCCTTTTCTTGGCTTTCTTGATTCTCGGCGTGTTCCACAATTCTTGCCAATAGATTTAAAGAATACTCCTAATTTATCTCAAAGAGATCTTCTTGCCAACTGGATAAATAATCTTTAAATCAAATACTTATCTCCAGATTTATCTGGATGATTAAAACATTGATAAGTATCCATTAATTATATCTTTAACTTCTTGACAGTTAAGCATTTTGTCATTTTTTGAACTCTCTATTCTGTCGATCAACACTTTAGTTAGTCATTGGTGATAACTGACTGTTACCTTGGTGTGACTTTAGTTGTCATCAGGATCTCCGTCCTTGTCTTCTCCGTCAGGAAACACTGAAATTATTTCCGTCGGGTTACTCTGTGCTTTGCACATTAGGAAACACTGTAACTCTGCCCATTGGTAATGTTGTGTATTAGCTCATTGGGTAACATTGTAATTTTTCTCTTTTACTCCAACCATCGGTGTGCACTCTGTCAGTGTATGCAGTCACTTAGAGAATACTTGAATTGTATGCATTATTGATAGCATAGCCTTGATTCATTGGTTCTTTGAAGTCTTTGGCAGTATTTCCATGACCATATAGATTATATCAAGTTGACATCAATGACAATACAATACATTAATTGATTTAATGCCTTGCATGATCATCAACTTAATATCTTCAAACATTCAATTAGTTATATGTCATAATTAAAATCATATATACATACATGTGCACATATTTTCTAACGAAAAGAGGTTTTGAGTTATGGATTAATTTTTTCTCTAGGTTTACAACTAGCGTAGTTGAATGTAAATTAATGTTTCATGTTTAGGTTTAGGGATCAACTTGGTTTATTTATCTATTAGGTTTAGGGTTAATTTTTTCGTGGTTAGCCCATTCATGTTGGTTTCTAGTATTCTAGTTGAAGGTCAGGGTTCATGTGTTGGTTGAACATGTTAGCATTTATGTTAGTTTCTAGTACATGCTCTAGTTGAAGGATAGGGTTCATGTTGGTTGAATATGTTATGGTCAATTTATCAATTGGGTTTAAGGATCTAATTTTAAATTAGGTTTACATGGTTAGGGTTTATGTTGGTTAACATGTTCTAGTTTCATGTTAGTTTGTAGCAAATGCCATGTCACATGATAGATAAAATAGATTAAAAAAACACTTGAATACATGTATGTTCGAAAGAAAAAATAAATTTAGCACGTTAAGGTTTATGTTGATTTATGTTTAAGTTTCATGTGTTGGTTTCATGTTAGGCTTCTGTTAGGGATCAATATGGTCAAGGTTTCATGTTAGGGTTCATGTTAAGGTTTATGTTCAAATTCATGTTTTAGTTTCATGTTAGGGTTCAAGATGTTTGTTTCATATTAGGGTTTCACATGTTAGGGTACAATGTTATGTTTAATACATGAACATTGTAATACTAATTATTTCTAATCTCTTGTAGTTCATTTGCCTAATGTTTAATAACATTTTGCTAAGTTTTTCTCAGGGTTCATGTTAGGGTTCAATATGGTTAAGTTTCATGTTAGGGTTCAATATGGTTAAGGTTTCATGTTAGGGTTAATGTTAGATTTTTTAAGTTGATTTATGTTTCAGTTTTATATTAGGGTTAATTTGTTAGAGTTTATGTTGATTTATATTTTAGTTTCATGTTAGGGTTAATTTGTTAGATTTTATGTTGATTTATGTTTCAGTTTCATGTTGGTTTTATGTTTTGTAATATTTTCCTAATGTTTTGAAACATATGTAATAAAACAAAATTAATTAACTAAATAACATTTTCCTAATGTTTTGTAGCATTTTCCTAATGTTTTAAAGCATTTTCCTAATGTAACATTTTCCTAATATTTTGTAACACTTTCCTACTATTTTTTGTAACATTTTCCTACTGTTTTAGAACATTTGTAATAAAACTAAATTAATTAACTAAGTAACTAACATATAATCTTAATTGAAAAAAAATTAAATCTACATAAAACAATATTTAATATTTTCTAAAATTAAAAAATAACAAAATTAAAACAAAAAAAATCAAATAATAGTGCAACTACATTAATTTAACTAAAGAAAACTTAAATTTTTTTTAAAAAACATAAAAAAAAATAAACAAAAAAAAAACCTATTTTCGGTCAAAGTACCCCTATTCCTCTCCTCAATTCTTGGAAGGTGTTTAGTGCAAATGAGCTGCTCCAACCAAATTTCACAGTATATATAAGTTTTATGGGTTTCAGCCGAAACTCGTCTGCCACATCGACGCCATATGGTAGTGCGTCTGTGCTACGTATGTACGACCAGACATGTTTCAGCCAAAACTGGTCTGACCAAAACAAGTCTGGCCGAAACAACCATAATGGTCCTCAAGTGTGACACAACTCTGTACTTTTACCCATATATATATATATATATATATATATATATGTGTGTGTGTGTGTGTGTGTGTATGTTAGTCTACTTTTTGGCCAAAAAGTGGAACAATTTTCCCTGTTTTTCAAAATTCACCCCAATTGATCAAGAAAACTTGAAGCACTTAAAGATTGAACCTTAAGAAATGTCATTATTATGAAATGTAGTACTCAAAGTCTATTTTCTTAATATCAAATTTATATTAATACCCAGATAAAAAAATTACATTTCGCAAGGTGTTTGCAGAAATAACTATTTAAAACTCCCCTTTTTGGGGACTTCCATGCCTTTGTACGACAACCATAATTTGACCTAAATGAGAGTATTTTTTAATCCTTTTGAGATATCACTTTTATGACACTCAATATTGGTAAGCATATTTCATTGTTTTTCTTTGTTGAATATATTATTTTATTGGGTGTAATTTTTATTTTGAAAACCCCTCGGACAAGCATAAGTTGACATAAACTCATCATTTTATAATTTTTCTTTTTTTCAAAGTGAAAATAATTGTCTATAGATTGATGTCATATAATTTATGTTTTCAAAAAATATGAAAATAAATTAATTTTATAAAAAATAAGGAAACCTATTATTTCACACTTATGGACGTATTTTATTAGAACTTATTTAAAAATTAAAATAATTAGTCTAATTAAAAAATAATATAAGTATTTATAATATATTTAATCATATCTAAAATAGGTCTTAATTTGGTGAAATTTTTTTTTAGAAAACATCTTCTTCCAAAAGTGGGTTTCGTGCGCAAATCGTTACCCTAGAAGTTGACTCAACTTCTTGCACTTACCCATATATATACATACACACACCTATATAATTTGTGTATTGAAAAATGATAAGGACTAAATATGTACATACACATATATTGTCATAAAATAGTAAATGGCTAGAGATATTTTTCGAGAATGCACACACACTGTTGTGACAATAATTTTATTATCCCTTTAAGGAAGAGAAAGGTATCTCTTGGCTACCCATGTGACAAGAATTAGTTACTCATTTTTTCATGGGAGAAACCAATCCTTGTAGTGGAAGAATAATTGGAATGACATTCAATATTCATTTTGGTCAGTTCTTGTGGCATCTGTTAGATTAAAAATAGAGTTTTATGTCTATAATATCAAGTTCATCATTCGGTAATTTATGGAAATACCAAAATATTAAGATCTTCATTTTGGAATCAATATAGATTATTATATCAATCTCCTTGTAGTATTTCTTAATTTTTTGGCATCACCATTTATCAAACCACAAAAGAGTTCCAGCTCAGTAGATCAAGGCTTCTCTTTGACAAATAAGTGTTCTACATTTTTATTAAGAAAATAAGGCATGTTTATTTTACATTCCATATTCTTATCATTACTTAAGATCGAAGAAGTATCTTTATTGATCATGTTGATGAAACATATTATTAGTGCGTTAGATTTATCATTTTCATTCATTGGATTGAATGCACATTCTCATTGCATTTGAATAAAAATGATATCATAGGTTTTTTTAATGCTTTTATAAGAAACCATATTTTGTTTATCAGTGTCCTTGCAATAACGAATGCATATCATTTTGATCTTCTAATGTCATATGATATTGCCAAATTATCATAACTTGCACATATTTATGGGATAATGAGTTTTGGGCTATTCGAATCTTGATTATAATACAAGGGCTGCGTAGGCGCAGCTGGAGTCCCTGCCTAATGTTTGAGGTAGTTGCATAGTGATCGACGATGTTAGAAAGACAGTAGTTTAATCAACAATTGTGTATGAAGAAACTCTGTTCAAAAGGTGGTTATTATGCCAGATTTGCCGATGGAGAGTGACCAACTCAACAAATGACTTATGTGCATAGTACAGATCAAGTAGAACAAAGAGGGTGGAATAGTGCAAAATAATGTTGTAATGCCTCCTTTTATCTGCAGCATTGAATAAGATGTCAGTGTTGGCAGATGGAATTGAGCTTTCAACTAGCAATGTTTGTGTTTAAAATGAGGTGGGCGAGTCTTGAGTTTGGGGTAGCTATGTCTTTATGTCTTGTAGGACATTCAGTTAGAAAACTTGAATACTGGAATGAGACGCTGAGTTCCTCTCACAAATGTTCGTTGACTGCCCAGTTAATCTTGTAGTTAACTGCCATAATTTGTGAAATTGATTTGCTAGTTAGCTTCCCACAAATGAGAAAGTTTCTCATAGTATTTATCCGACAAAAGCTACAAAACATCAACACAAAAGACTACTGAGATCTTTTGATTGCAGTTTTGGTATCATTTGAGGTAGATTGCAGGTTTGGTATCATTTGGCCTCATGCAACCAGTGGGATTTGAATCAAGAGCCGCGTCAAATAATATTACACAAGTACTGGTTACTATGGATTTGATCACTCCAAAAATATGTAATGTGGTATTAGGAGAAAAGAACACGTTGACAAATTTCTATTAAGAATTATTTGTTCCTCGTCCAAAATGTTCAGCTAGGGTGAGATCCCATAAATCAATACCAAAAAAGAACACACTAGCTGATTGCCCAGCTTTAAATTTCCTGCTATTGATGCCCTAACTTCAAGATGATTAAGGTTTTAATTTGTTAAATCGATATAAAGATTCTACTGTTCATGTCCTCATTTCAAGAATGAACATTTGTTAAATTTGTGTAATTCCGTGAAAAACATTAAATCAATCAAAAAATGATGTGACAAAAGAAGAATTAACCAAAAATGTAGTTATCATAACGGATGTAATACAGATTTGGAAATTAAAAATATTTAGAATGAATTTAAACAAATCTGAGTACTATGTAAAAGATTAAAAAATAAAAATTTCAATTTCAAATTACGGAACAAAGTTTATTTTGATGAGTATCAATAATTTCAATCTTATCCACTTCCTGCTTTCTGAGAAAAACTGATAAAACATTTATGTGCACTCCTGCGTCATTTTGATGAAAATTTGATATATCCTCCACAACTGTTAAAACATTTGTGTGTGCTCTCCATCAGCTCGATGAATACTAGATTTAAAAGAAAGGCATACTCACCTTGGACAAAAACTGACGGATGATGAAAACCAACTGATGCATAATTGATTTCTTAATTTGTTGAAGTGTTGTCAGGGTTTGGTAGATAGAGACTGAACACTTTTCCCAGCTCCTTCATATTTGTGTTCACAATTTCCTAATCTGTCTTTCCCCTAAACATGGGAGCGAACATGATCTTCCCAATAATGATGGTGGACGACAAATTGAATGTTTGTGATTCCTCTTAAGACCACTATTTCACATCTTTGCGAACTGCTACATCCATTTTCGGGCTGAAGCTAGATCAACCAGACCTTGAACTCCAATGCCTATGGCCTATGTTTAATGTCAAGACCTTCTGGCAGTTTCCACAGGGTAATAATTCACATTGATGATTTTGTTTAAATTTGCAGTAACTATGGCTGTGACCGGTTACATTATTATAAAGGTTACAGATATATTATCTAGAATTGCAGAGACAAGTTCAGCATAATCAACTGACATAAAAATTAATATTTTGCAAAAGAGAAATTGGAAACTGGCCTCTCCTAGCTTATCAAAATCAAAGTAACAGTTATACGAATCCCTTCTGGCAACAAGCTTAGATGGATGAGATTCAGTGGGAACTCCGTAAAAGAAATAGCTCACAAATCAGTTATAAGCCCCGTTGTAAAACATCTGATACATTGAGAAGATTTTACTGTCATTCAACTCACCTTTTCTCTTACAAACATTGGGCGAGCAAGAGACGCCAAATTACAGACTGCAGTTTCTGTTGGGCTAGCGTACTCGATAACCTCAGTGCAAAGGTTTGAGGATTTTATTGTTCCAAGGTTCTGTTGATTGGTCTTTCTATTACAGTGATCCTAATGCCCAAAATAGGATAAATGCTTCAAACAAATAATGAAAATACAATTTAAAAATTAGTTAAGTTCTCAAGAAACCATGAACTATTAGGTTGCCTTGTATAAAAGTTAAGGGTTTCTTGTTTCTATATGCGCTTCCAGACATTAAAATCAGAGCTTCTGGGCTTGCACAACCTTCTTTGCCTTTCCCTGATTGAAAGATTGTCATATAAAACTGCTTGCCTTGAATTATTCTCAGCCCATACATTACACATGAACATTTTTACAAAATGTCTCAAAGAAATGTGGAAAACAATGCGTGATTGCATGATATGCACGAAATATTTTTGTTAAAAATGCTTTCCCTGAAGGGATAAATCAACAGTCATACTGAAAATAAGCATACCTGGTGTTGCGGTCCATGGACTTGACAAGCTGTGTGGGGGCATCATAGTCGGGGATATTGAGGCAGAGGCCACGAGAAACAGTTGTGGGTGTCCCATGATGGAGGAAATGAACGACTACCATGTTAGTGCAATAATAGAAATATTAATCCAAATCAGACATCTGGTTCCTGCAAACAGAACATGCACAAGATGTGTAGCCACCGAGACACAGCTTGGAGTCCTGCTCCATGCATAAAACACATCGGAGAGGCACTTGCCACCTGCCTTGCTCAGCTACTCGCAAACCGGAGATCTCGCACAGAAGACACGACTAAATACCCAATATTTTTCCTTTATCTTGCATTCAAAAAATAATAAACCTACCAGCAAAAATACATCAACCAATCATTAAATAGGGAAAAACCCAGGAAGCATTGTTTAATATATTATTCTGTACCAAACTTAGGATAAACATGGGAAATAATTCAGATCGCACAGTTTCCAAAGGCCAGGCTAAATGCCAAATTCACCCGAAAACATTAGTCTCCTGCCTTAACGGGCAGGGACTAATAAACAAGAGAATGAATTCATTTACTAAATAGAAAAAGGAATATAATCTTACCTTATAGACAAATTCGTAAGAATCTATTGTTAGAAGAAAGATTTAGTAAAATTTCCTAGAATTGGATTACCTAAATATAGTAAAACAATTATAGATATTATGTATTCAAATGTACACATGAATTCATTACTAAATAAAACTCATTTTCTAAATCCTTCATGATAAAATAGACTAGGGGAAATTTTCATATCTAAGAATACTAAATCAATTAGTAGATAATATGATGAACCTAGGAGGGTCCTAATTAATTAAAGCCAGTTAATATTTTGTAAGCATTGGGGGTATCATAATAGGTTTTTTTAATTGAAACATTTGGAAGTTTGAACATCCTAGTTGTAATCTCATGAACATAATTTATAAAGGAAATTCTTGGTGACTAGCAAGGCTTATGAAGCTTATTGACCCATTCTCCTTAAATAAATGTAAATAGTGTTGAAAGGGGGAGTTTGTTTTTGATGTTGCAGAGTTTTTGTTTATGCTACAAAATTGTAGAGTATGTTGTAGATTCATTGATGTGTTATTATAGTTTTAACTCATTGAACCATATTACTTTTTGTATTGGTATTGTGCTTAGTATTTCTATTATGTTGATGATATTTTGAGGTTCTATTTCTTTAGAGGTTCATTCACCAAAAGGATGGTTCTCTGGAAAATGTGTTTCAGTGGTGTATTATGTGATGTTCATGCTTGATAGTGGTCTGAAAGTCTTATTGTTCTAGATATGGTTTCATTGTTTTTTCTATTTTTGGTTGTGTTGATGTGCTTCAAAGGTATAATTTATAACTTTTTATTTCTTATTGAGTTTTGATTTTTATGGAACTTGGGTAACAAGTTATTTAGTCTAAGAAGTTTGTGTGGTATGGTGCACTTTTCATTCCTCCTCACCACAAGAATTTTTAGTCTCTAGAGATCTATTTTAAAATAGTTGTTGTTTACTCGGTAATTAAGTTTAATGATGGATATGTGAGGAGGTTGATTTAGAAGAAGATCTTTCAAATAAAGTGTGAAGGTTTGGTGAATGTGTAAAGTTGGTTTCTGAGAAGAGCATGTGTATTATTGATGTTATACATTGGAGGAAATGAGCCAAGGGTTTCTTCTGCTATTTTTACTATAATGGTGTATTTATTTTTTCTCTCTTTATTCTTAGGGTAGTGAGCATACCTGTAGTGAGCATTCTGGAACTAAGCCACCCTTTGAAAAAAGTCACATTAACTGATGGTTTTATTCAAGAGAATCAACTTCTCCATGGGTTTTCCCATCCTGCGGTTTCCACATAAAAATTGGGTGTTCATTGTGTGTGCTTATTCATCTTTATCTAATTTGGTTAAGTTAGGAATAAATAGTTTGATCCGGACCAATGAAATTGAGAATAGTTTTAATAAACAACTAATTCACCCCCTCTCTATTATTTGGGACATTCAATGTTCGCTATTAGTGACTTAGTTCCTATATAGTGATTCTAATTCTTTGGAAGATTCAATGGCACATAAATAAACTATTCCTACATTTTTTTGATCTGATTATGGCTTACAACAAGTGAAGATGATGAGATATATGATTTATTTAAGTTATAAGTCTTGCAAAGTTCTGGAGAACTAATATATAATGTCGTTAAATGGACCTACTAATCCAAATAAGATTTATGCCTATGAAGAAAAAAGAGTAAGGTATTCTATTTTTAGTGCTTTGTCTAGAACTAAATTAACAAGGGTTGATGCATTAGATACTATTTATGAAATTTGGGAAAATTTGAAAAATATTTATGAAGGAAATGATAGAGTTAAACTAGCTAAGATATAGATAGCTAAAAATATATATTAGAAGTTAAGCATGAAACAAAGATTGTTGATAGGAAGCTGCTTTCAAAAGATTAATGATATTGTGAATGAGATAAAACAATATTGGTAGCACTCCAGCAATGATCACAATGTGATAGAAACTATTTTAAGGACTTTACCAGAAAGCTATAGTAACAAGGTCTCAACAGTTGAAGAAACTTGTGATCCAACAAGATTAACTAGAAAGTAACTGTTTGGCACTCTGAGAGCATTTGAAATGAGAAAGTTTGGGTAAAAAAAAAAACCATATTTGAGGCTACTTTGAAAGTGATAATTACTAATGAAGATCTAGAAGATGAGAGCACTGATGAAGCATAAGTGAACTTTGTAAGAAGGTTGAAGAAAGGAACTAGTAAGTATAAAGTTATCTTACCTCTTAAATGTTTAGGTGTGGAAAGTTTTGTCATATTTCTACTACTTATCCACACAAAGAAACAAGACCGAAAATAAAATTCAATAAGAAGACATCTTTATTCTATGTTGACAAATTTGAACCCAAACCTAAGCTTAGTAATATGACATATCTTAAAAGTTATACTGAAATTATTGCAGCTACATTACATGTTAAAGAAAAGGTAAAGATGAATTATTGATTGAAAGTGGTTTCTCTAATCATATGGTTGGTTATTAAAGTAAACTTGTAAAACTTTAAAAATATGAGGGAGGTCCTGTTAGATTTGGAGATGATTAGATTACACAAATTGTTGGAATAAGTACTATTTATTTTGATGGAAAACATAATACTAAGAATGTGTACTATGTGAAATGATTGTAACATAAATTTTAATTGTTGGACATATTTGCAAAAATGGTTACAATATTAGCTTTCAAGATGGTGGTTGTGAAATCAGGAAGATATTAAGAATTATTATTGTTTCAGGTAAACACAAATAGAGAAAGTATGTATCAATTGGATGTTTCTACAAGGCATTCCTTGTTTTCACAAATCAATGAAACGTGGATATAGAATTAAAGGATGTGCCACATCAACTTTAACAATTTGGTGAAGATTAGTTTTCAAATATCTATAAGAGATCTACCAAGGTTAAACAAGCAAGACAATATTATTTGGAAGGAATATCAAGTGGGAAAGAGGACAACAAAAAATTTTAGAGGAGACAAACAATTTTATAGTAAAATACTAGATTCAGTACATATAGACTTATGCAATCCAACCAAAATAAGGAGTCTACAAGGTGAAAGGTATTTTATACCCTTGATTGATGATCATTATAGAATTACTTAGGTTCCATTCTGAAGAGAAAAGTCTAACACATTACAAAAATTCAAGATTTTGAAAGCTAGAGTTGAAAATGAGGCTGATAGTAAAATCAAATTCTTAATATTTGATAAAGGAGGAGAGTTTGTTAGTGATGAATTTAAAATATTTTTTGAGATTCATGGGATTCAAAGACAATAGTCTTCTCCTAGGACATTAAAACATAATGACATTGGGGAGGAATGAATTGGACTATACAAGAGGTATCTAGGACTCTTATCAATGAAGAAAATATATAAAAAGTATACCCAAAAGAAACTATACATACCACTATATACACTCTTAATCATGTTTTTTTTGTTTTTTTGTTTTTTTTTGTTTTTGTTTTTTGTTTTTTCTTTTTTTTCTTTTTCTAGAAGAAGTATGGTAACACTTCATATGAACTATGGCATGGAAGAATTAAAATAGTAAAGTAATTTAAAGTTTATGAGAGAAAATGCTACATTTGTAGAGATGAAGGAAATCTTGTAAAATTTGACAATAGAGAAGATGAAGGTTTATTTCAAGGATACTCTACAAGTTGCAAGGGACACTAGTGTTACAACAAGAAATTATGAAAAATTGTTAAAAGTGAAAATGTAAGAGTTGATGAATTTTTTTCAAAGTACTTAGATATACAAGAAAAATATGAATATGATGAATCCACAGATAGAGAAAAAAAGAAAGAAAGAAAAAACTAGAGAAGAAGATAATAAAAAATAAACTCATGATGCTCAAACATCAGTAACAAAAACTCCAAAGTATCTTCAAAGGAATTACTCAAAAAATTAGATGATTGGAGATCAGACCCAAAGAGTCATTACTAGAAGCAAAGTTGTTCAAAAAAAGGTATAGTGTGTCTACATTCTAATAAGGAACCTAAGAAAGTTGAAGAAGCTTGCAAAAACTTGAATTGGATAAAGATAGTGAAATAAGAATTGGATTAGATTGATAACATATAGACTTAGGAACTTTTTCGTAGATTGGAAGAGAAAAATGTTATCAGAAAAAAGTTGGTGTTTTAGAATAAAATGAATGAGCATGGAAAAATTGTGAGAAACAGGGAAAGATAGGTATGCAAAGGATATACTTGGGTTGAGGGAATTAATTTTGGAATTTGTTTTTCTATAGTTTCCTAAATAGAATCTATTATGATATTTTTAGGAATTTGTGACATTTAATGATTTCAATGTCTATTACATGGTTGTGAAGTTAGTATTATTTAATCATGAGCTAAACGAAGAATTTTACATTGAACAACCAAAAGGAATCAAGTTGCCAGATGATCTAGATATCATTTGCAAATTCAAGAAGACCTTGCGTTGATTGAAGAAAGTTAAAAAACATTGGTATGGGAGACTAAATCAGTATTTAATGGCCAAATACTTTTGAAAAAGGTCCAATGACATTAATCTCTATTTCAAAATTAAATTAGAAAAGTTCCTAGGGGTTGTGGTTTATTTGGATAACTTAATGTTTGGAATCATTGTTGTGTCAGTGTGGTTTTCATTGATTACAACATACTTCTTTGGTGGTTCATATTGTTCTTAGTATCTCTATTAGGTTGAGGAGGTTTTGAGGTTTTTTTGGTCTAGAGGTTTGTTCTCTAAAAGGATGGTTCTCTAGAAAATGTATTTTGAGAGCATATTCTGTGATGTTCAAGTATGAAAATGGTTTGGAATTCTTTGTTATTGTAGATATGATTTGTGGCTGTATGGTTTCATTTTTTTTCTATTTTGGCTCATGTTGAAATGGTCCAAAGATATAATTATTAATGTGTTAATTCTTATTGGGATTTAAATACTATCACATTTGGGTAGTGTGTGTGGTGTGGTGAACTTTTCATTCCTCACCACCATGTGAATGTTTAATCTGGACCTATTTCAAAATTATTTTGGCCAACTTGGTGATTTAGATTTAGTATAAGTAAGATTTTATTGTGATTGATCTATGAGGAGGTTGATTGAGAAGAAGATTCATCAAATATAGTGTGAATTTTCAATAAAAGTGTGAAGTTGGGTTTTGAGTAGAGAATGTGTGTTATTGTTGTTAGACACTAGAGGTAGTGAGCCAAGGGTTTCTTCCAAAAACTATACTATAAAGGTGGATTTCATTTTTTTCTTCTTTCTAGGGTAGTGATTCTGTCTAGTCAGTGAGTCCACCTGTAGTGAGTATTTTTTCTATGAGCAATCCTTTGTAAAAATTACCTTAACCAGTATTTCTATTCATGAAAATTATCTTCTCCATTGTTTTTCCCATCTTACGCTTTCCACATAAAAATATATTGTTCATTGTGTGTGCTTATTCATATTAATCTAATTTGGTTGACTAGGTTAAGAATAACTAGATTGATATTAATTTGTGAAATTGGTGCGGCCACGGGAGGAGGTACCTCAAAGAGACCAGTCTAATTGTGCATCAAGAGTCACACATCAGAAACAACACTTAAAGCTACATAGGAGATTGAGAGAATGCAAGACCTAATGTTTGCATTAAAAAAAATTCATGAGACTACTTAGAATTGGCCAACAATATGCAAGCTTACATTCCAGACATATAGGGGGGTAAGTGCAAGAAGTTGGCTCCTAATTTGGTGAAAGTCTTGTGGACTAAAAAAATGCTGCTAGAAATGGGCACCCATTTTGAACAGAATAGGCACCCATTTTAGGCTCAGACGCCCAATCCAAAAATTTAAATAAATCGGTGATTGTTTGTTTCAAAATGGGTACCCATTTTTAAATATTTTTTAAAATTTATTTCTAGAAACTCATTTTTACATTGTGATTTATGTTAATTTATTTGTGTCTAGGAGCTCAGGGAGGTGTATTTGGTACCTCTTTTCCACACTATGTTATTATGAACTGGCACAAGATGGAAAAGTGGCGGCACAAAGAATATTCAATGTCTCAAGGGTTTCTTACATCATTTTGAAAAGGGTAGATGATCAATACTTTCTTTGGGATTTGATCACTAGTTCAGTTCCACAATTAGTTTCCTCTTCCGATGAATCTATAAACATTCATCCACAAGCCACTGGTTGTAGTTGTAAAGTGATGGCTAAGATTTCCCCCCGTGGTAATCCTAGCCCATCTTGCTAGAGGCTCGCACATGGTTTCCTTCCTTTCTCCTTTTTGATATATTTTCTTGAGGTTTTGTCGACTCCTTCACGATGTGGCTTTGGTTTTTTTTCTCTCTAGGTTTATGGTACTTTGATGGCTCAGGCCTTTGAGGTTTTTAGATATATTTGCTGGTTTCCAGTTGGTGTTTTTTGGCTCATATATGGTGGGGTTTTTTTGCTTATTCTGTGATATATGTATTCTATTTATTAGGGTACATGAATCCATCTATT
This sequence comes from Thuja plicata, assembly GCA_018584345.1. Taxonomy (NCBI): domain Eukaryota; kingdom Viridiplantae; phylum Streptophyta; class Pinopsida; order Cupressales; family Cupressaceae; genus Thuja; species Thuja plicata. Next base: position 2,129,422 of record MU228126.1, on the reverse strand, counting down.
CCCATTTGTATTGGTTATGGGGTAGATTTTGATTCCATTTTGGCTTTATAGTTAGTGTGTTTGTCGGTCTTTTTGTTCCCGAGTTGTATAGTTTTGGGGCACTTTTCTTCTCTTGACTGGTCTTGTAACTAATTATTTCTTTGGATACTTTTTTGAATTGGTGGAGGGAAGAAGGTTTTATTCTTTGCTTCTTTCCTCCTGGAGCCCCATTGAAGCACTTTTTAAATATAAATAAAATATAATGGCACTGCCATTTTTACCGAAAAAAAGAAACAGGTATACATTTTTAAATGTGTGTCCATTTTTTATAAGTTAAATTTGCAAGCCACCCTTTGCATTATATTTTGGTTTGGGACAAGATTGGTGGGACTAAGCCTATGTGCGGACCACTAAAATAATGACTAAGGCACTAGAATACAAAATTTTTGCCTTGTAATTTTTTGAGGGTCTTCCTAATAAATTTTTTTTGACAAAATGAATTTACATTTGAGCTCATATTGTCTAGATTTCAAAAATATAAATATAATAGTGATATGATCAATTTTAATGTTTTTTCATTATTTATTAATCAAAAGTTGTATCTAAACTTAGAATAGTGAGGTTCACTAAAACTTGAATAACATTTTTTTTTAATGTTTTTTTGAAAATAAATTAAATGAAATCAATCTAAATAGAATTTAATTGAAGATAAAAAAAATTTTAAAAATGTGAAATTTTTAGTAATTTATGGTGGCTGTACACCAGAGGTTTCAAAAATATACTTTACAATCAATTAAAATTTAATAAATATATATATATGCTCCAAAAGGATTCACAATAATTCATATACTTAGGTCAAAATATGGCAGTCGTAGACGTGTGTGGTAGGGTCTTGAAACTTGAGCATTTTGAAAAAGTGGTTTTTGAACTTGTTTACTGAAACATAATTTCTACCATGTGGGTATTGAAATAAATTACATATTTGAAATGTAGTCTCTGAGAAATACATTTGATATTTGTGAATTTTTTTGATATTCAATCCGTAAGTGCCTCAGATTTTAACATCAATTGATAGAAAATTTAAAATATAGGGAAAACACTTTCATTTTTTGCCCAAAAGTGGGACTCAACTTCTTGTAGCCACCCCGGGATATTTACATAAATAAATCTAAGATACTCCTTATTTCTAACGTTTGTGAGATTAATCTAACAACAATCACCTCCTAAATAAAAAATGACACACACACACACACACACACACACACACACACACACACACACACACATCAATTACCTTTAACCAAGTCACATTTGATAGTGTGTTTTGTAACCTTTAACAGGGTTGGTTCCTCACAGAGCATCACTTCAGAAGAGTGAAATTTTGGTAGCATGTTACTGGTGGTTTTTCCCATATTTGGTTTTCACGTTAAATCATGGTTTCAAAATGTGTGAATGTTATTGTTGTGGTTTACTGTTGATTTTCTGCAAGCTTATTTCATTAATATAGTAAACTGCACACTTTTATTGTTTATTACTGCCGAGTAGATCTGAGTTGTTGAGGTTGATTTAAAGTTTTATTTGGGCACATCTAGACTTGAGGATAATTGATTCACCCCCCTCTTAGTTATTCTAAATTCATATTAACAATTGGTATCAGAGTTGGTTCTCTTGAAAAGTTTGAAGGTACTTTGAGATAAAGATCAAGATGTATAAAAGGGATGGACCAAAGATCAACAAGGAAAACTTTCCTACATGGCAAAGTTTGATGAAACTTCATCTGACTGGTATTGGTGAGTCCCGTAAATGACATATTGAAATAGAATATGTAGCTCCTACTAAAACTCTGAATGTTGTAGAACTAAGAGAAAAGCATGAACATAATCAAGCAATGCTAGAACTTGTCATCTCTGAACTATCATGAACTTGAGGACATCAAAGATTGTACAAGCACAAAGCAGATGTGGGATACCCTTACAACTATCTATGGAGGTGATACAAATGTACTGATAACCAAATCTAAAAGCTTGAGAGGTAAGTTTGATGATTTAAAAATGCAAGAAGGAGAAAATATAGTGCAATACTATGATAGGATAAAGAAAGTTGTAAATTATATTAGATGAGCTAAGGGAGTAATTGATGATGATACTATCATGAGAAATGTACTAAGAACACTTCTTCCTATTTATGTTATTAGAGTATCTGCAATTCAAGAACTGAAATGTACTCCTAATAATAACTTAACTTTGGAAAGTCTGGTAGGTAGACTTACTGCATTTGAGATGTCAAATTTTGACAACTATACTCCACAAGCTATTGAAACTGCATTTAAGTCACAGTTGGCCATCAAAAAATCTAAGAATGGAAAGAAATGTGTGGACAGTGATAGCGACACCTCAGATGATGATCTTGAAGAGCTTGAGGCACTTATGGCAAGAAGACTAGCAAGAGGAAAAGGAAAATTCAAAGGTAAACTTCATATTATTTGCTTTTCTTGTAACAAAGTTGGTCATATTGATGCTAGATGCCTTGACAAGAATGAGAAGGATGAAAGAAGGGACATCAAGTATAAGGACAGAAAGGATGACCGAGACTACAAAAAGTAAAAGGAATACAAAGACAAAGGTAAGAAATCCTGCTATATAGTTGAAGAAGCTTCTGAAAGTGAATCTGACAAATCTGATGAAAATGATATAGAAGTAGTGTATGTTGCAATGAAAGATGATTCTAATGATGATGAGAAAACTACACTAATTTCTTATATGAGTAAAGGTGATCATTGGATTATTGATAGTGGTTGTTCACATCACATGACTGGTGATTGAAACATTAGATCAATGAAAAGGTGGATATGTCAAAATTGGTAATGACACACCTTGTAGAGTCGAAGGGAAAGGATCTGTTCAATTGACTAATAAGATTAGATGTGATGATGTATACTGGGTTGATGATCTTAATTATAACTTATTGAGTGTTTAACAACTAAACACTTCTAGTTAAAGAGTTGAATTCCATCACAGGAAAGCAAAGATCTATGATGCCAATGGAGAACTAGTTGGAGGTGGCGAGAAAACAAAACGTAACTTGTTCTATCTGGATTTAGCTGAAGAGACATGTTTGTTTGCACAATACAATGATGTTTGGCTATGGCATAAGAGGCTATGTCATGTTAACTTTGATAACTTGGTAAGCATAAGTAAATTGAA
>MU228126.1:2098771-2116557 GCA_018584345.1 Thuja plicata | reverse complement strand
CACAACATAAATATTATAGAATTCAAATTCTTTATTAACTTCTCCAACTTACTCTCCTCTACAATGAAATAAAACTCCTACTTAATACAATTCCAAAATTACCATATTTGGAAGGTTTTTGGGAAAAATAGATTTTTGTTTTCCATTTTTGGTAATTTTTAATACTCATCCTATGAATCCTGATTTTTCCCAAGAAAAGCTCCCAACTAAGGCAAGTCAAATTGCCAACTAACCCACAAAATTAGAAACATGATTTCAGATTTATTACAGAAAACAAAACTGAAGACTTGGAAGAAAAAGAAAAAGCCAATTTTGGAGGTCAAGATGAAATTTTAGGCTCCTGAAAAAAGGTCAAAATGACCACTAACAAAGGTAGCTGAGTTTGAATTGCCAATAACTCTAGCTCACGAATCTGCCTGAAATTTTTTAGCCAAAACCCACATCTGAGTCAAAAGTTATATCCCTCTGAAGCTCTTGCATCATTCTCCCCTGCTTCAAAAGAACATAGCTCCTACAAGATCCGGTTCTCAAACTACTTCCATTTAGGCTCATCTGGCTTCTTAAAATCCCATTTTGTAATCCAGGGGCTATCTGTTGGTGCCAATCCTTCCTACTACACAAGATATTTCTGGTAGTCACCTTGACGAGTTTGAATTGTGCTCTTGTCTAGAACCTATGCGACCTTTTCCTTTTTCTTGATTGGGACAGTGTGTCTCCAATCCACCTCATCCTCATTTTCAATAGAGGCATCATCACCATGGAAAGTATATAAATCAGAGATGTTAAACACAAGAGAAATATCAAAACCACTAGGAGCTCTACCTCATAAGCATTATCATTAATGTTCTTCAGAATCTTGCAGGGACCAATTTTATTATATCTCAGTTTTTGATAAGTCCCGCTAGGAAAACTCTCCTTGTGTAGATAAACCATCACTTGATCACTTGCACTAAAAACCTTATACCTTCTATTAGCATCTGTAGAAGATTTATGTCACTCATTGTTGTCTTGTAACTTTTGTCTTACATCTTCCTACAACTGGAAGAGTTGTTCTGTAAAGGCTTCTCCATCATCACTAACTCTATCACCCAAGGGAAGTTGGACCAAATCAAGAACACCCTGAGGATTTTGACCATAAACAACTTGAAATGGTGACTTACCAGTTGACCTATTCACAGAGCTATTATAAGAAAATTCTGCTTGGGGTAATGCCAAATCCTATTGCTTGGGCTTCCCTCCACCAATACATCACAAAAAATTACCCAAACTTTGATTTACCACTTCTGTTTGGCCATCAACTTGTCGATGACAAGCACTGCTAAACTGTAACTTTGTCCCCATATTCTTCCATAAGGTCCTCCAAAAATGACTTAAGAACTTAGTGTCCTGATCAGAGGTAATTTTTTTTGGAACCCCATGCAATCTCATTATTTCAGAAAAGAATAACTCGGCCACCCTAGTGGCATCACTAGTTTTCTTACAAGCAATGAAATGAGCCATTTTTGAGAATCTATCCACAACTACAAAGATAGAGTCATTACCTCACTGTGTATGTGGCTATCCAAATACAAAATCCATACTCAAGTCTGTCTATGGTCCTATTGGTATTTGCAATGGCATGTACAAACCAGTGTTCTAGGGGTGCCCTTTGGCTACTTGACAAATTCAACACCTTTCTACAAACCTAGAGATATCTCTCTTCATCTTTGGCCAGTTGTACTTATCTGCTACCAAGGCTATTATTTTATCCTTCCCAAAATGCCCAGCCATACCACTACTATGAAAATCTGTAATAATATTTTCCCTCATTGAGCCTACAAGAACACACAACTATTTTCCCTTGAATAAATAACCATCTTGCATAAGATATTCACCTTGAATAGTGTCTGTGTGCCCAGGTACTGGATTCTTCAACTGATCAACAACTTCCCAAAAGTCACTATCAGATTCATACAAGTCCTTGACTGCATCAAATCCAACTACTTCTATTTCCATGATGGTGAGAAGCACATAACTCCTACTTAAGTCATCTGCAACTTGATTCTATTTTCCTGATTTATGCTCTGGAAGAAAAGTAAACCCTTGGAGGAAAGAGACCCATTTTGCATGTCTAGTGTTCAATTTCTTTTGTGTGTTCTGATACTTTAGAGCAATATGGTCTGTAAACAACACAAATTCTTTGGGTACCAAATAATGCTTCCAATGTCTCAGAGCTTGCACAATTGCATGGAACTCTATATCATATGTAGAATATTTCATTCGCACATCATTCATTTTTTCACTAAAAAAGGCAATGGCCTTACCTTCTTGGCTGAGTATAGCACCAATGCCCACATCTGAGGCATCACAATCCACTTCAAACACTTTATCAAAATCTAGTAAGGCCAATATAGGAGCTTCAGTGACCCTCTTCTTTAGATATTGGAAACTCTCTTCAACCTCATTGGTCCATGAAAACTCTTGACCCTTAGTGCAATCTGTCACAGGTGCTACAATGCTACTGAAATTATGAATGAACTTTCTATAGAAAGTGGTCAAGCCATGAAAACCTCTCACCTCAGTGATACTATGTGGAATATGCCATTCAAGAATGGCTCAAACTTTCTCTGGATCCATGCTGATGCCATTTGTAGAAATGACAAATCCCAGAAAAACAAGGCTTGCTTGCATGAAAATACACTTCTTCAAATTAGCATAGAGTTTATCTCTTCTTAATACCCCCAATATGATCCTCAAGCATTGCAGATGCTCTTCCCTTCCCTTACTAAAAATTAGTATATCATCAAAATAAACTACTGCAAACTTTCCAATGTAGGGATGCAACATAGTATTCATGAGTCTCAGAAAAGTGCTAGGTGCATTTGATAAACCAAAAGGCATAACCTTCCATTCATACAAATCTTCCCTAGTTTTGAAAGAAATTTTACATTCATCCCCTTCTCAGATATGGATTTGGTGGTACCCACTTCGCAGATCAATCTTACTGAAATGTGTTGCTCCAGCAAGAAAATCCATCATATCATCCAAATGAGTGATAGGAAAATGATACCTGATACTTATCCTATTGATTTCTCGACTGTCTATGCACATCCTCCATGTTCCATCCTTCTTTGTGGTTAGTAATGCTGGTATAGCACAAGGGCTCATGCTTTCTTGCACTAACCCTTTATGTATGAGTTCAGTTACATGTATGTTTAGTTCTGCATGTTGTGTCAGACTCATTCTTTAAGCTACTTGATTGGGAAGACTTGCTCCTGGAATAAGATCAATATGATGTTGGATATCTCATTTTGGGGCCAGCACATCAGGTAGTTCCTCTGGAATGACATCTGAATACTCTTCCAACACCGTGGCTACTTCTAGTGTTATTTTCAAGTCCTCCTCTTTCCCTCTTTGTACTACCAATTCATAACAACACCCTGTTACTTTCATCTCCTTGACAAGATCCTTTTCAGATAGCATGCTTTCATATTTTCCTTCATTCCTAAGAGGTAACAGGATTACCTTAGATCCATCCTTCCAAAAAGTGTAAGTACTCTTCTCTACATTATGAATAACCTTTCTATCATATTGCCAGGGGTGACCTAATAGGACATCACATACATACATTGGAATCACATCACACCATAACTCATCCTTGTAGACCTTTCCTTTGGAAAATTTAACAAGGCACCTCTTATCTAGTGTAACTTCATTTCCCTTTTTAAACCATGCTACCCGATAGGGACAAGGGTGCTTTTCACACTGGAGATTTAGTTTCTCTACCATTGCTTTAGAAACCATGTTCTCACAATTTCCTCCATCAACAATTACTTGACATACCTTTCCACCTGAGGTACACCTTGTTTAGAATATGCTAGTTATGAGCCATGAATCATCAGCGCCTTTCTCCTCTATATCTTCCTTTGTTGGGATAATCATTGTCATCCTCATCATGAGACTTTCTCTGATATCTGGAGACACTTCTTGTTCTGATCCTTCATTTTCAACCTGGGCTAGGTTCACTGTCGATGGCCCTCCTTGGTTTCCATCTTGCATGTTAAATTTGAAACACTCGAAGGCCCTGTGTCCTTCTTCTCCACATCTGAAACAAGTGAATGGTCTTCTCTTGCCTTCCCATCCTCTTCCATTACCATAGCCTCTACCACATTGAAACCCCCTTCCACTTTGTTGATTCCATGGATTTGAATAGGTTTCTTCTTGTTTCTCACTCCCTTGATTGGAACTTAAGCCTCCTCAAAATGGAGTTGATGTACCTCTTCATCCTCCTCTATTCCTCTGATTGTACTTCCTAGTTTGTTTTTCTTCAGCCTTTAGAGCCAACTTATAGGCATCCTCCATATAGTTGATCTGATGCATGCTTGGTTCATCCTAAATAGTGTATTTAAAACCATTTAAATACCTTGCAGCCATATGTTCATTACTTTCTTGATGTTCTATACAGATGGAAAACTTGTAAAATTCATCTATATAATCTTGCACAGAAGACAAGTTCTGTTTCAAATTCTTAAACCTTTGGAAGAGTGTTTGAGAATAATCTACCGGTAAGAATTTTTTTCTCAGCTTTTTCTCCATTTTTTTCCATTTCTTGATTTAGGAGATGATCCCACTAGATCATCACATGTCCCTTTAACTTGGTGCATGCAAACCTCATCTTCTTTTCTTCTCTCATAGACTTCCATTCAAAAAACTTCCCCATCTCGTTTAACCAATCTATCACTTCCTCTGGCTTAAGACTACTTGAATAGTCTAAAACATCAACCTTTATTTCTTCAATTTCCCCCTCCAAGACTCTAAGTAGCCTCTCCTCAAAACTCACTACTTCTTCTCGTCCTTCCTTTATTCCTTCAGCTCCTTCGTTCACCTCTCCATCAGATTCATATTCTTCTCTTTGTAATCCATGGTTTTCCAATCGGTTCATGAGTTATACTTTTCTTTGAAAGCTTATCATATCTCCCTACATTTGGGTGAGACCTCTACCTCTTCCTCTTCCTCTTCCTCTTCTAGCCATCATCCCACTCTGATACCAAATGATGTAGCCCAAAACCATTAAGAGAAAATGCTCAAAAAATACACAACAGAAATATTATAGGATTTGAATTCTTCATTAACTTCTCCAACTTACTCTCCTCTACAATGAAATAAAACTCCTACTTAATACAATTATGAAATTACCATATTTGGCAAGTTTTTAGGAAAAACATATTTTTTTTCCATTTTTGGTAATTTTCAAAACTCATCCTATGAATCCCGATTTTTCCCAAGAAAAGCTCCCAACTAAGGCAAGTCAAATTTCCAACTAACCCATGAAATCAAAAAGATGATTTCAGATTTATTACAAAAAACAAAACTCAAAAGACTGGGAAGAAATAGAAAAAGCCAATTTTGGAGGTCAAGATGAAATTTTAGGCTCCCCAAATAAGGTCAAAATGGCCACCAACAGAGCCAGCTGAATTGGAATTGCCATTAACTCTAGCTCATGAATTCTCCTGTAGAATTTCAGCAAGAACCCACATTTGAGTCAAAAGTTATGACCCTTTGAAGCTCCTGCATCATTCTCCCCTGCTTGAAAAGAATGCAGCTCCTGTAAGTTCTAGTTCTCAAACTGCTTCCATTTAGGCTCATCTAGCTTCTTCAAATCCCATTCTTTAATCTAGGTGCTATCTGCTAGTGCCAATCCTTCCCACTGCACAAGATATTTGTGGTAGTCACCTTGACGAGTTTTAATTGTGCTCTTGTCTAGATCTTATGTGACCTTTTCCTTTTTCTTTATTGGGACAGTGTGTGTCCAATCCACCTCATCCTCATTTTCAACAGAGGCATCATCACCATGGAAAGTATATAAATCAGAGATGTTAAACACAAGAGAAATATCAAAACCATTGGGAAGCTCTACCTCATAAGCATTATCATTAATCTTCTTTAGAGTCTTGCAGGGACCAATTTTCTTATATTTCAGTTTGTGATAAGTCCCGGTAGGAAACCTCTCCTTGCGTAGATAAACCATCACTAGATCACCTACACTAAAAACCTGATACATTCTAGTAGCATCTGTAGAAGCTTTATACCACTCATTGTTGTCTCATAACTTATGTCTTACATTTGCCTGCAACTAGAAGAGTTGTTCTCCAAAGGCTTCTCCATCATCACTAACTCTGTCACCTAAGGGAAGTTGCACCAAATTGAGAACACCCTGAGGATTTTGACCATAAACAACTTGATATGGTGACTTACCAGTTGACCTATTCATAGAGCTGTTATAAGCAAATTCTGCTTGGGGTAATGCCAAATCCCATTGCTTGGGCTTCACTCAAACAATACATCTCAACAAATTACCCAAACTTCGATTGACTACTTCTTTTTAGCCATCAGTTTGTGGATGATAAGCACTACTAAACTATAACTTTGTCCCCATCTTCTTCCATAAGGTCCTCCAGAAATGACTCAAGAACTTAGTGTCTCGATCAGAGGTAATTGTTTTTGAGACCCCATGCAATCTCACTATTTTAGAAAAGATTAACTCGGCCACCCTAGTGGCATCACTAGATTTCTCACAAGCAATGAAATGAGCCATTTTTCAGAATCTATCCACAACTACAAAGATAGAGTCATTACCTCACTGTGTATGTGGCAGTCCCAATACAAAATCCATACTCAAGTGTGTCCATGGTCCTATTGGTACTGGCAATGGCATGTACAAACTAGTGTTTTGGGAGTGCCCTTTGGCTACTTGACAAATTCAGCACCTTTCCACAAACCTGGTTATATCTCTCTTCATCTTTGGCTAGTAGTACTTATCTGCTACCAAGGCTATTGTTTTATCCTTCCAAAAATGCCCAGCCATACCACTACTATGAAATTTTCTAATAATATTTTTCCTCATTGAGCCTGTAGGAACACACAACTATTTTCCCTTGAATAAATAACCATCTTGCATAAGATACTCACCTTGAATAGTGTCTGTGTGGCCAGGTACTAGATTCTTCAACTGACCAACAACTTCCCAAAAGTCACTATCATATTCATACAAGTCCTTGATTGCATCAAAGCCAACTATTTTTTTTCCATGATGGTGAGAAGTACAACATGCCTTCTTAAGGCATCTGCAACTTGATTATGTTTCCCTGATTTATGCTTCAGAAGAAAAGTAAACCCTTGGAGGAAAGAGACCCATTTTGTATGTCTAGTGTTCAATTTCTTTTGTGTGTTCATATATTTTAGAGAAATATGGTTTTTAAACAACACAAATTCTTTGGGTACCAAATAATGCTTCCAATGTCTCAGAGCTTGAACAATTGCATGGAAATCTATATCATATGTAGAATATTTCATGCGCACATCATTCAGTTTTTCACTAAAAAAGGCAATGAGCTTACCTTCTTGGCTAAGTACAGCACCAATGCCCACATGTGAAGCATCACAATCCACTTCAAACACTTTATCGAAATCTAGTAAGGCCAATATAGGAACTTCAGTGACCCTCTTCTTTAGATACTGGAAACCCTCTTCAACCTCTTTGGTCCATGAAAACTCTCAACCCTTAGTGCAATCTGTCATAGCTGCTTCAATGCTGCTGAAAATACAAATGAACTTTCGATAGAAAGTGGCCAAGCCATGAAAAATTCTCACCTCAGTGATACTACGTGGAGTATGCCATTCAAGAATTGCTCAAACTTTCTCTGGATCCATGCTGATACCATCTGCAGAAATGACAAATCCCAGAAAAAAAAGGCTTCCTTGCATGAACCTACACTTCTTCGAATTAGCATAGAGTTTCTCTCTTCTTAATACCCCCAATATGATCCTCAAGTGTTTCAGATGCTCTTCCCTTCCCTTAATAAAAATCAGTATAACATCAAAATAAACTACTACAAACTTGCCAATATTGGGATGCAACACAGTATTCATGAGTCTCATAAAAGTGCTAGGTGCATTTGATAAACCAAAAGGTATAACCTTCCATTCATACAAACCATCCCTAGTTTTAAAAGAAATTTTCCATTCATCCCCTTCTCGAATACGGATTTGGTGGTACCCACTTCGCAGATAAATCTTACTAAAATTTGTTTCTCTAGAAAGAACATCCATCATATCATCCAAACGAGGGATAGGAAAATGATACCTAATAGTTATCCTATTGATTTCTCAATTGTATGTGCACATCCTCCATGTTCAATCCTTCATTGGGATTAGTAATGCTGGTATAGCACAAGGGCTCATGCTTTCCTACACTAACCCTTTATGTATGAGTTTAATTACCTATTTTTTCAGTTATACATGTTGTGTCAGACTCATTCTATAAGCTTCTTGATTGGGAAGACTTGCTCCTGGAATAAGATCAATATGATGTTGGATATCTCATTTTGGGGGCAGCCCATTAGGTAGTTCCTCTAGAATGAAATCTGAATACTCTTCCAATACTGTGGCTTCTTCTAGTGGTATTTTCAAGTCCTCCTCTTTCCCTCTTTGTACTAACAATGTGTAACAACACCCTGTTACTTTTATCTCCTTGACAAGTTCCTTTTTAGATAGCATGCTTTCATCTTTTCCTTCATTCCTGAGAGGTAATAGGATTACCTTAGATCCATCCTTTCAAAAAGTGTAAGTATTCTTCTCTCCATTATGAATAACCTTTCTATCATATGGCTAGGGGCAACCTAATAGGACATGACATGCATCCATTGGAATCAAATCACACCATAACTCATCCATGTAGACCTTTCCTATGGAAAATTTAACAAGGTACCTCTTATCTGCTGTAACTTCATTTACCTTTTTGAACCATACTACCCGATAGGGATGAGGGTGCTTTTCACACTGGAGATTTAGTTTCTCTACCATTGCTTTAGAAACCATGTTCTCACAACTACCTTCATTAACAATTACTTGACATACCTTTCCACATGAGGTACACCTTGTTCAGAATATGCTAATTCTGAGCCATGAATCATCAACACCTTTCTCCTCTATATCTTCCTTTTCTGGGATAATCATTTTCCTCCCCATCATGAGACTTTCTCTAATATCAGAGCTTTTTCTTGTTCTGATCCTTCATTGTCAACCTGGGCTAGGTTCACTGTCGATGGCCCTCCTTGGTTTCCATCTTGCATGTTAAAATTGGAACACTTGAAGGCCCTATGTCCTTTTTCTCCACATCTAAAACAAGTGAATGGTCTTCTCTGGCCTTCCCATCCTCTTCCATTACCATAGCCTCTACCGCGTTAAAACCCCCTTCCTCTTTGTTGGTTCCGTGGATTCAAATGGGTTTCTTCTTGTTTCTCACTCCCTTGACTAGAACTTGAGCCTCCTCAAAATGGAGTTGAGGTACCTCTTTGTCCTCCTCTATTACTCTGATTGTACTGCCTAGTTTTTTTTTTCTTTATCCTTTAGAGCCAACTAATGGGCATCCTCCATCTAGTTGATCTGATGCATGCTTAGTTCATCCTGAATAGTGTATTTCAAACCATTTAAATACCTTGCATCCATATTTTCATTACTTTTTTGATGTTCTATAAAGATGGACAACTTGTAAAATTGATCTGTATAATATTGCACGGAAGACAAGTTCTGTTTCAAATTCTGAAACCTTCGGAAGAGTGTTTGAGAATAATCCACTGGTACGAATTTTTTTCTCAGCTTTTTCTCCATTTTTCTCAATTTCTTGATTTTATCCTTCCCTTTCTTTATTATTTTATTTTGGAGATGATCCCACCAAATCATCGCATGTCCCTTTAACTTGGTGCATGCAAACCTCATCTTCATTTCTTCTATCATAGACTTCCATTCAAAAAACTTTCCCATCTCGTTTAACCGATCTATCACTTCCTATGGCTTAAGACTACCTGAATAGTCTAAAACATCAATCTTGATTGCTTCATTTTTCCCCTCCAAGACTCTAAGCAGCCTCTCTTCAAAACTCATTGCTTCTTCTCATCCTTCTTCTATTCCTTCATCTCCTTCATTCGCCTCTCCATCAGATTCATCTTCTTCTCTTTGTAATCCATGGTTTTCCAATCAATTCGTGAGTTCTGCTACTTGTCTTTGCAAGCTTATCATATCTCTCTTCATTTGGGTGAGACCTCTACCTCTACCTCTTCCTTTTCCTCTTCCTCTTCCTCTTCCTCTTCCAACCATCATCCTGCTCTGATACCAAATGATGTAGCCCAAAACCCTTAAGAGAAAATACTCAAAAAATACACAACAGAAATATTATAGAATTTGAATTCTTCATTAACTTCTCCAACTTACTCTCCTCTACAATGAAATAAAACTCCTACTTCACACAATTCTGAAATTACCATATTTGGCAGGTTTTCAGAAAAAACACATTTTTTTCCATTTTTGGTAATTTTCAAAACTCATCCTATGAATCTCGATTTATCCCAAGAAAAGCTCCCAACTAAGGCAAGTCAAATTGCCAACTATCCCACGAAATCAGAAACATGATTTTGGATTTATTACAAAAAACAAAACTCAAAAGGCTAGGAAGAAATAGAAAAATCCAATTTAGGAGGTCAAGATGAAATTTTAGGCTCCAAAAAAAAGGTCAAAATGGCCACCAAAAGAGTTGGCTGAGTTGGAATTTCCATTAACTCTAGCTCATGAATCTGCCTGTAAAATTTCAGCCAAAACCCACATCCGAGTCAAAAGTTATGACCCTTTGAAGCTCATGCATCATAATACAACCAAGTTGGCCAAGACAATCACATTCCCCAACATGAGAAAATGTAATGTGAAAAAAGGTCAAGACCCAAATCATGAAGCACTCCTTAATTTTTTTTTAAAATTTAGTGCACACAAAGAGGGGGGTTTTCCATGAGCTCACGATCATCCAACAATAAGAAAAAATGATGCATAATCCAAGGAAAAGTTCATGAGAATAAAAAGCTCCAACAAGCCATTAAACATGAAGAACAAATAGGCCAAGGCCAAAATCAAAGAGATTTCCATCTAGAAAGAATGCATCAAGGTAAAAACCTATATGAAGGTTCAAAAAGATGCTAAGAACATGCCATGAGGTTTTCAATAGGAAGTATTCCAACTTGAAGGTACACAACAACAGACACAAAAATGTGAACAACTGAAAATAAATATTTTTTTGTTGATGCAAGATTGCAAAGAACCCAAGGGTTCTCCTGCATCAGACACCCAGGGTTAATGAAAATTTAGCCTCTCATTTTTATGGGGCAAAAGGAAAACAAAGAAGGTGGTGCAGGAGCACCTTAAGCTCTAGTAGAGATCTTTAGTACATTTTGGCTTGTAGGTTGGTTTGACCTACCACCAGTTAATAAGGACTAAAATATAAAGTCCCATAGTTGATCTAGGGTTTATGTTGAGTTAGGTGTGTTTAGGTTAGGAGATTTTGATATCCAATTAGGATCTAGGGTCCAAGTCCTAAGAAGTCAACCAAGTGGTCAAACTTGGGTTGAGACCCCAAAATGGAGTGACATTTTGGATGTTAGTGTTTTAGGTGTTATAAGGTCTTATATGATGATTTGAAGTCAAGTTGGGTCATTAGGCATAGTAGTTTCACAAAATGAAAAAAGTTGTAAAAGTTGGCGGGATAACATATTTAAGGTAGTAGAAACCCTAATTTAAGGGTTCGTCATCATATTGTATGAGCTGAGTATTGAAAATGATAAGTTTTAACTATTTTCTATAATAGAGCTTTGATCTAGTTGTTTAATGGATTGAAAGTGTTGAATTAATGCATTATATCTTTTGTATTGACATGTAGAAACTTCTTGTGGCATTGGTTTTGTTGTTTGGTGTCACTAGTTAAGCTTTTGTAAATTCTTTCTCTTTTAAATCGATCAGATTTCCACAATCCAATGAATTTAGAGTTGAATTTCTGGCTTAGATTGTGTATGTTTTTTTAGCATCAACGTTTTGGATCACACTCCGTGATCCATCATCTTTCTCTTTTACCGGTTCGCTATATGTTTCTGACCCAGACATGTAAATATGAACCCTTTTGAATTCTTGTTGTCAAAATACTATGGCCTCTTGGAATAAAGTAGGGGACTCCTTATACAGTGTAAATTTGTCTTGTGGAGTTGTTTTATGCAGGGGAAGCATTTATAACACCAAGCCCTAGGTGAGTGCCACTGCATTCTAGTTAGGAGCCTAGATGAGACAGTAGAAAGAATACTTTCTAGATAGATTGGATGAATCCAATCAAAGGTTGGAATGTGTAGATGAGAGGGTCTTTGATAATTGGATGTAATGAGATTATTAGAGGAGTTGGATAGATCACCTAGTTCAAGCTAAGAAGTCATACTGGTGTACATGTTCCAAAAATCCTTAAAAGTAGGGGTTTCTTGAAAAACCTATGTACAGACAGAGTGAGAGACTACCACCTACAAAATCCTAGATCTTAGGTACTCAATAGAAGGAATCCATAACTAGTTCAGAGGGTTTTTAATATATATAGTGAAGAATCTCAAGAAAACCAAAACTGGAACATCTAATTGAGCAAAAAGGCTATAAGGCCTCCAAAAAAGAAAACCAAGGACTCAATTGGAAACCTATTTGAGAGTCCTTCCAATGGAGTTGGAAACTAGTGGAATGTGGCCTCGAAGAGGTTAGGGAGCCCATCCTATTATTTAAGAGAGTTTTTGGAAGTTTGGTGGTATAATGGAGCCATTGGTGCATAATGGGGTATAGAAGGGACTAATGGTAGTTTGAAGTTGGTGGGAAGTTGAAGGTGAGAAAGGGGATCATAGAAGAATCCTCTGGATAGGGTAGAGAAGGATACCCTAAGAAGACCCAAGTAGAGTTCCTTTTTGAAGAAAGAGTTTTCTTGAGAGTGAGGTCCCTATCAAATTGGTATCAAATCCATTGAAAGGCTTGGGAGTTGGATAGTGTATGTCAGAGAGGAGTCAATCCATAGGAGAAAGCACCATGG
Source organism: Thuja plicata (assembly GCA_018584345.1). Lineage (NCBI taxonomy): Eukaryota > Viridiplantae > Streptophyta > Pinopsida > Cupressales > Cupressaceae > Thuja > Thuja plicata. Next base: position 2,103,650 of record MU228126.1, on the reverse strand, counting down.
TGCCCGATGTAGAATTGGCAAGGGATTTGTCTAAGTAGTAGGACAAGAATAGGCTTCTTGAAGAAGATATGGAAGAAATGAAGTTGAATTTGGCAAAGGTCGTAGAGACAGCTAGCAAGATGAGGGAACATATAAGTGAAGATAAAGATAAAGGAAAGAAACAAGTAGATGAGGAGATAGAACCAAAGCCTGGCCCTCTTCTACCCGAGGAACCATTCCTCAAGACCCTCAAGGCATTACATGGTAAGGCTCTAGAAGGAATTCTAGTGTTCTCTGGTAAGATGGATGTAGAGATAGTTATCGAATGGATCGAAGGTATGGAGAACCACTTCGAAGCACATCAGGTAAAGATAGCCAAATCAAGGCTAAGAGGAAAAGCACTCATATGGTGAAGTTTCTACAAGAAGAAAGGGAGAAAGAAGGGAAGAAACCCATATAAAATTGGAAATCTATGGTGGCTAAGGTGAAGGAGAATGACCTTCTTGAAGACTATGATATCCAGCTACATAAGAGAAAGAAAAACCTCAGACAAAAGGACATAGATGTGTCATCATATTCAAAAGAGTTCTATAAGATTTGTCTTTGGTCTAGGGTATAGGAGATAGAGAGCATAAAGGTAGCTCAGTACCTAAATGGATTAATGTGGAATATTCAAGAAGAGTTCAGTCTCTTTACTCTAACCTCCATTCATAATTGTTTCCAAATGGCCCCGAAAGTGGAAGAGAAACTTAGAATGAATCAAGACTATAAATCAAGGGGTATAGGAAGGGGTAGAGACTCCAGAGAAGGATATAGAAGTGGTTCCAATGGAAGAGGCAATGAAAATAGAATCCAAGGAGACTCTAGAGGTTCTGAACAAAACTATGAGTCTAATAATAGAGGTGGATATAATAGAGGAAGAGGATTTCATAATGGTGGAAGAGGAAGATCAGGTGGGTTTGGAAGGAGCTCACACTTTGCTACCATGAAGTGTTACTACTATGGCCAATTAGGTCACCCTTCTTATAGATGTCCAGATAAGATATAAACTTCACAAGGAGAAAACAAGATTGCCTATATACAAGAAGAGGACATGACTAAACAATCAGAGATCAGTCTGGATTCGGAGAAGGGAGAGAACTTCATTCTTAGGAGGATTCTCATCAAAGCACCTTCAAAGGATGAACACAAGTAGAGAAGGGATATTTTTAAAGTCAAGTGTAAGATACTTGGTAAAGTGTGTAGGGTAATAATTGACTTTGGATCTACTGACAATGTAATCTCAAAGGAAGCAGTATAGAAACTTAAGTTGGACAAGATTCATCATGTATTCCCTTACAAAGTAACTTGGTTGAATAAGGGGAAAAATATCTTGGTGAATGAACAAGTGTGGGTTGAGTTCAACATTGGCAAGTATCAAGACAAGATACTTTGTGATGTGTTGTTAATGGATGCATGTCATATGTTGCTTGGTAGGCCATGACAGTATGACATAGAAGAAGTTCACCATGGGAAGGAGAATAAGTACTCATTCAAGAAGAATGGAGTAACTTATAATATACAGTCATTAATAGAAGAAGAAAAAGTGGAGAAGATAGAATCCAAAACTCTTCTAATGAGTGGAAAAGAGTTCTTAAAGGACCTGAAAGATGAAGGTGAAATTGGTTATTCTGTTGTAGTAAATCCAAAGGAGGAGGAGACACCTAAACAAGCACCCATGCCAGCAAAAGTGAAAGAGTTACTAGATCAGTTTAAGGACATCATTTGTGAAAGGACTCTAGCTAAATTAGCACCAAAGAGGGAGATAAGTCAATAGATATACTTTGTGCCAGGGGCATCATTGCCAAACAAGGTTGCATACAAAATGACACTAGAATGGAACAAATAGATAGAAAAGCATGTTCAAGAGCTATTGGATCAAGGTTTTATCAGGAAGAGCATAAGCCCATGTGTTTTCCCAGTGGTATTGGCTCCTAAAAAGGGAGGTAAGTGGAGAATGTGAATTGATTCTAGGGAAATTAATATGATAAATATTAGATATAGATTTTCTATTCCTAGAATAGAAGATTTAATGGATTTTTTACGGGGTGCTAAGTAATTCTCAAAGATTGAATTGAAGAGTGGGTACTATCAGATTAGAATGAAAGAGGATGATGAGTAGAATTCAGCCTTTAATACTACAGAGGGGCTATATGAATGGTTAGTAATGCCCTTTGAGCTGACCAATGCACCTAGTACTTTTATGAGGGTCATGAATGAAGTCTTGAAGGATTACATAGGTGTGTTTGTAGTTGTCTACCTAGATGAAATCCTCATTTTTAGTAAAACAAAGGAAGAGTATATGAAACACTTGGAATTAGTGTTGAAGAGGTTGCATGAGGAGATGCTCACCATAAATCTTTAAAAGAGTGAGTTTATGAAGCAAGAGTTAGTCTACCTAGGATTTGTAGTATCCCAAGGTGACTTTAAGATGGATACGAGTAAGGTTGAAGCCATTTTGAGTTGGCCTACTCCTAGGATAGGGAATGAAGTCAGAAGCTTCCATGGGTTAGTCCAATTCTATAGGAAGTTTTTTAGGAGATTCAGTGAAATCTATGCACCAGTCCTTGATACTATCAAAGGAGGACTTAAAAAAAAGTTTGTTTGGACCAAAGAGGCCAATGAAGGATTTGAGAAATTTAAGAGGGAAGTAGCCACCCAACCAATAATGGTTTTACCAAGTTTTGATAAGCTTTTCATTATGGAGTGTTATTCTAGAAACATAGAAATGGGTGCAGTCCTAAGCTAGGAAGGAAGACTAATAGCCTTCTTTAGTGAGAGTATTAATGAGGCAAAGTCTAGATACTCGTCATATGATCTTGAGCTTTATGCATTGGTGTAGGCTCTTAAGAAGTGGAGGCACTATTTTTTGCCAAAATAATTTTTGGTTTATACTAATAAATAGGCCTTAAGCTACATTAATACACAAGAGAAGCTTACTTTGAGGCATATCAAATAGATAGAGTTTCTGCAATCATACACCTTAACTATTAAGCACAAAAAGGGGGTGAATAACAAGGTAGCAGATACCCTTAGTAGGGGATTGGTCACCATCCAAGAGATTCAGTTTTAGAGTAAAAGAATTGAAGGATTCAAAGACCCATATGAGGGGGATAATGATTTCTCAAAGATCCATAAGGTGTGTACTAATTATGAGAATCACTCGCATAGTGAGTTTTCATACTATACCCTATAGAATGGCTTGTTATTTAAAGGTAAACAATTATGTGTTCCAAGGGGTTTCATGAGGGAGAACCTCATCCAAGAGAAGAAAAATGGGAGTTTGAGTGGACACTTTCGGTTGAGTAAGACCCTAGGCTTAGTGGAAAGGTTCTATTGGTGGCCTAAAACACAGAACGGTGTTAGAAGGTATGTAGAGTAGTGTGGAGTATGTTAGAAGGCCAAGGGGACATCATCAAATGCAGGTCTTTACCAGATGTTACCCATTCCAAATATACCATGGGAGTGCATAAGTATGGAATTCATAGTGGGGTTACCTAGGACTCCAACTAGTTTAGACAGTGTGTTTGTGGTTGTGGACAGATTCAGTAAAATGAGTCATTTCATTTCGATGTAAGACAACTCATGATTCTAGTCACATTGCCCACCTTTTATTTAAGGAGATAATTAGGATACATGGATTACCAATAATTATTATTCCAGACAGAGATGTGAAGTTTATGGGGCACTTTTTGAAGACCCTATGGAGAATACTAGGAACTAACTTGTCTCATGGGTCTGCATATCATCCTTAAATGAATGATCAGACATAAGTGACCAATAGGGTTCTTGGAAACTTGGTAAGATGTTTGAAAAAATAGTATGGGCAAGGATGGGAAAAAGTTATCTCACAGGCATAATTTTCCTATAATGATAGCACAAATAGGACTGCTAGTAAGAGTCCATTTGAGATTGTATACGGGATACACCCAAGGGGTGTAATGGAGCTAAGAGACTTGAAGGGATATGAAGGAATCAGTGGACATGAAGATGACTTTGCATAGTCAATGAGACAAGTCCATGAACAAGTGAGAAAGAATCTAATGGAGGCTAATCAGAAGTTCAAGGCTAAGAAAGATGAAGGAAGAAGATATCTATAATTTCAGGAAGGAGACTTGGTGATGGTCTTTTTGAACAAGGATAGATTACAAAAGGGAATACCAATAAAGTTACAAATGAAAAGGATTGGACCATGTAAAGTGATAGGAAAGTATAATGCCAATGCCTATAAGATAGATCTGCCAAAACAGATGTCTATGTTAGAAACACTGAGAGGGGGGGGGGTGAATCAGTGTTTGTCTATTTATTCTATTTCAGCAACTTTAAACATAAACCAAATATATATATCAATTGAAGCTTAATAAAAGAACACATAACACATCATATGATTATGGGGAAACCTTGATAAGAGGAAAACCCCATTGGTAATTACTACCTAAAAATATTGCACTAGTATAATGAACCTATTAAAGTTCCTTTGCCCTATTAGGAGCAGTCTTTACAATGCAAGTACAATGACCTAGTTAAGGGTCTGACCCTGTTAGGAGTCTTTTACAAATAACCCTGTTAGGGGTGAGGACTCCCTATCCAAGAAGCTCACTTCTCAGTAGGATGAAGGCTACAACCTCCTTAATAATAGATATACACTATATCCAAAAGTGAACTGATGTATGTGTCACAATTGTCTGATCACTTCTGGTTATGTGCTGATGATGTTATACTCTTAAAGAGCTTTATCTCATTCTAACATCTTATAATGTTCTTTTATATCTCTTCTCTACATATTTGATGACACTATCTAATACAACTTTTCATGTTATATATATATATATATATATATATATATATATATATATATATA
>MU228126.1:2068795-2098745 GCA_018584345.1 Thuja plicata | reverse complement strand
GCCCAAAAACAATATTCACAACACTTCAAAAAAAATTGGCTTAAGCATGTTTACAATAGTAATTAAGACATGATTAAAAAAATACTATAATAGGCACTTGGCCTTTACATAATAAAATATTATACGCTGATCCAAAAACTAAAGTCGGCTTCATACACTATTTTCTAAACTGCTAGTATCACTGTTCTTGCTATAACTTATTTGTAATGACATATCTAACCATGCATGTCTAGGGAGCACAAGAACATATCATAGAACTTAAGTCTGAATGCACATATCTTGATTTGATCCTATGCACATGCGTTGGTTCTCTGATCGACTGCAGATCACTGTTCTGTTCTGTCTTCTATACTTAGTCAATTTTCACTTCATATTTTTCTGTCAAAACTTCATATGAATTTGTTGCCATAATGAAAACACAAAATAAGTCATATTATCCATCAGAGTCAACTTGACAACAATCTCCCCCTTTGTCATTAATGGCAACAAAGGAATGTGTCCAAGTTACTCAAAATTGACTAACACAAAAAATTGTATATCATTATACCCTTTAACATATACATACACTACTCCCCATATATACAAATATTCCTTAAATACATTACTCCCCCTTTGACATTAATGACAAAGGTTTCCAAAATTTGTAACTCCCTGAGTACTTACTCTGTATAAACATCTGGATAAGTAATCTATAGATTTTTGATTTCCTACTGCTAGAAGGCCTTCAATGCATCTACGGTCTGAAGATGGGCACATAAAGCATATGTAAGCTTTTCCATTTTGGTCAAATCCATGATGGGACCCTGATCATATGTGGAAATTTTTGTATCTATCTATTTGATGTTTTCATTCAAGACTACTAGAGAGGGCGTTAGTGCATTTCTCAGTTGAGTTTGCATGATTCTTATCTTGTTGATCTCAAAATTTGCCTTTTCAATCTTGTCCACCTAACCTTGATAGATATTGTTGTAAATATTCATGTCTTGCATGGATTTTTCAACTAATTTTCTAACACTTTCAACCAATATGTCAGCTTCCTCAATCTTTTTGACGTGCTCTAAGGTGAATTTCACTCTACCCATACAATTTGCTACTACATTTCTACCTTTAGCTTCAAGTTCTTTTAAGATTACTTGACCAATCTTTAGTGAGTTCAGATCTAGGGAGAAATTCTTTGTCAATTCATCTAATCTTCCCTTCTTGTACTCATCTTCTGCAATTTTAGTAGCGGAGTCTACTAAACTTGTGAAATGTGATTTGAAACTTGTTAAGATGTTGTCAACATCATCAATAGAATGAATCTTAGCCATTTTCTTGTCTGCTGGCACTAAGTCATTTAGAATGTTCACTGTTTCCAGAAAGAGAGGATTTCTCATGACTTGTTTCTCTTTTGCTTTCTCCATGGCCAACACACTGATTTTAATCAAATCTTCTTATTCCCAAGCATCTAACATCGTTGCTTCATGGGTAAAGCTTGACAATAATGATTGTTTGATGGGTGGACTCAATATGACATTTTGACTAGCATCCATATTTTCACTTTTCAGATGAATCTCCATAACTGGTGGCTCGTTAGATTGATTGTCTTCCTCTTTGTTTGAATCTCTAGAGGGAACTTCATCTTGCTATAAAGATGTGTTATCATTGCATACCTACTGTGTCTCTTTAGTGTTGACAAATTCTTTTTCAACTTTGTCCATGTCATTGTCAGAAATGGTCATGGATATCTTGACATCATCAATCACAATAATTTCTTCTAAATCTTTGGCTGTATCAAAAGCTATTGAAACTGGGGGCACTAAAACATGTGGACCTGTCTTAGGGGCATTTTGAATTATTGGTTCTGTAACTTGTTTGGGATGAATAGGAGTTACCTTTGCTATCGGTGCCATTGATGGATACATATGTCTATCTAGAAATACTCGCTCAAATGCTTTTTGAGTCTCTTCACCAACTAGATCATATTATTTATTCATGATATGGAGAACTCTTGTTTTGGTTCTGAGATGAGGTTTTACTAGATCCAATAGAATGGTTTTCTCATCATTTGAGAAAACTGGAAGAAGATTGTCTAGTGTTTCTTCTCTTATCCTCATATCCTCTTCAATTGCTTTTCTTTTCAATACATCAAGTATGTTCCATACCTTGTCTGGTATGACTGTTTTAAGTTCCAATACTATCCCCTTGTATTTAATCATGTGGGAGATGCTCATAGAATGAATTTCTAATTTTTCTATTTCTTGGTATTTGTCATAGACATTCTTGATACATTCTAGTCTTCATTAAAAATTCTATTCTTTAGAACTATTAGACTAGATCTAGGAGGGGCTTGAGTGTTCTTTACCTTGCTCCTTATGGTCCTTGAGGATGGATGACTTGTAGGAACTTTCTTCTTCCTTCTGGTTAACTTGTTGGGTATAGAAGGTGGAAAGGATTCTAGATCAATGGTGGTTGCTGGCCTAGATGTATCTTCATTATATTTCTTCTTCTTCTTCTTCTTAGGCATATCATCAGACTTTTCCATTTTTACTTCTAAGGGTTTTTTCTCAAGTTCTTTAGCTATCTTAGCTTCCCTAGCTCTATCTAGGTCTTCTTGTGTAACACCATGAAATTTTAGGATATTTGAGGTAATCCTTGATACCTTCCTCTTGTTGTATGCACTATAGAAGACAGAATCAACTTGATTTATCTTTTCTTTGTAAGTACCCCATCTAGGTACATTGGGATCCTTGGGCATAGATAGGAGAACTTGTGCATAACCTTCCAAAACATGTTCTTCAACTTCATATCTGAGAGGGTGAATCCATTTTATTCTGGGCTCAACTGCCTCCATGCAAGTATAGTCAATTTCCACCATGAAGTATATGATGTCTTTGTAATTCTCAACTATCTTCTCAGGCATCCTGAACCTTTTCTACATTTTAATCCTGAAATTTTTGATATCCATGTCCACAGAATCCTTCACGCTGCTCTCTGATGTAGATTTGAGTGATATCTGAGACAGTAGGTTTACTCTTGTCTAAGTAAAGATTGGCAACTTTACCTACTATGTGGAAGTAGAGATAGATGATCAATGAGCCAAACCTCAATATCTTTCTCTTGTCATGCTTAATAGCTCGATTATTTTCAATCAATTGAGGGTGCAATATCTCACATAGATTATACTTAGTATTATCTTTCACCAACTTTATTGCTACTAGGACAGTAGCTAAAAATACACTATTTAGTCTGCTTGCGTGCTGAAATTTGTAACCTAGTATCATGATGACCAGTTTTATGTCATCTTCCTTAATGAGATCAACTATCATACCGCACCTATCACTTCTAGATAAACATTCTTGTTCAACCTTATTTTTCACATCTTTACCAATTGGAAGAATTGGTCATGTCTTAGGAAGTCTGGTCATGTCATGAATTAGGTCTGCAATAATATAGATAGGAATTTCACCAATCCAATAGAGATCATCATGAATTCTGGTCAACAAGATTTTCACCCATTTTGGCTCATAAAATTTGTGCACATTCAAATACTCAAAAATAGGGTTATCAGTGAGATGCACATATTCATCCTTGAATGAATAGTCTGGTTTCATCATTAAATCCATAAGAGTTTTTATGTTGTTGTCCCCAATGGTTTCCTTCTTACAATAGATGTAAGCGCAAATGTCTTCCACGTGTACGACTCCTAGCAGAGTCTTAGAGAATGCCCCTTCTACATCATCTATAATAGACTTGAATGGATTATTTTTAAAGAAAAAACTCTTCCTTTCAGTAATGTCAAAGACTACAGGGGTTGCCATACTCACTTGTTGATCGACTAAATAGGGTTCCACCACAATTCAAAATGACACGACTGCTAGGGTTGCATTTCAACTTGCATTCTATTCACAAACTGATCAAATTAATACCTTTGAATTCTTTTATTCTTAGTGTTCCTATTCTGTAAAAATTTTATGATCTTAGATGTAAATAGTGAGGATAAATTATTATTTACCGACTTATATAAAGGTTACTACATTTAATGCTTGCTATTGTATGCGGTTTCCATTAAGAGTTTCAAACTTTAATCTGAATGAAGTAAAGGAAATGCATGCATGCATACAACCTTAATTCATGATCACATACATGAATCTATAAGCACATACTCACAGGTGAGTATACCAGCCACACAAGGGTTTAGAGATAGAATAGCTCCCCCTAAGACTACGAGGGTCAACTATCTAGAAGTAGAAGGTGCATCCATTGAGGATGCATCTACTACCTTGTTCTCTTCATTATATTTCTTTACTACAACCCAAATTTTATCTTAATTAGATTTGTCTTGCACAAACTTAACTTCTCATGATTCTTCAAAAAGAGACTTTTTAGGATTTTCTTGTCTTTATGTTCTTGACCTGCAAAATCTTTAGATGCGTCCAGCTTTTCCACATGAATGACAAATGATAGGAGGTCTGATGTTATTATTCATCACGATGCATTGCTTAGCTATGTGTCCATTGTAATTACATATCTAACATGTAATATTTTGCAATTTTCTTTGAGGTTGATTTCTCTGATTGTATTGAGTCTAATTCCTTTGGTTCAGTTGTGACTAATTTATTTGATTTGTCCTACAATGAATAGCCTTGTGAAAAAAATTATTATAGGAGTAACAATAACCATTAAAAGGTCTTACTTCTTTATAATCTCTTTCCAAGTGTCCATGCTTGTTACAAGCATAACAAGCTCTATTAACTTGCTTGAGTTCATCTTTAGGTGGCTCAGTTTTAGTCTCTACAATATTCTCCTCTTTCTTTGCTTCTATAGATGCTTCTTGTGCTTTCTTTGTTTCTTGCATTGAATTGATTTCAATTTGAGCTATACTGTATCCCATACTAGTGGTATCACCTTTTAGTTTCTATGCATAAAGCTATGATTGAATTAGATTAGAACTTGTGTGTAGTTTATCAATCTTGCCTTGTGCTCCTGACAATTCAGATTCAATCTTATTCTTGATGTTTTCCAACTCCAAGATTTCCATATTAGCTTGCATAAGTACTTCATCTAACTATTTACTTTCTTTGGTCTTCTCTTTAATGGATTTTAAGCTATCTATAAGTTGTTCATTTAGATCTTCAATTTTGTCTATTAAGGACATGTTCTCTTCATTCAACTTCTTGACCATTTTTCCCAAATCATTGGTAGAGAAATCTTTCAGATCTTTCCTTAATTTCTTGATAAGCATTTGAGAGCCATCAAACTTTAGTTTTAGTTCTTCATTTTCTTTTTCAGATCTGTCTAGATCTTCAAGGGCTTCTTCAAGATTCTTTTTTAGATGTTTTTCTTCTGCTGAATCAATGATCTCCCTAAGTGGTTAAACTTTCTTTTAGAGCACTAGAGCTCTGATACCAATTGTTAGAAACACTGAGAGGGGGGGGAGTGAATCAGTGTTTGTCTATTTATTATATTTTAGCAAATTTAGACATAAACCAAATATATATCAATTGAAGCTTAATACAAGAACACATAACACATGATATGATTACGAGGAAACCTTGATCAGAGGAGAACTTTGGTGGGAATTAGTACCCACAATATTGCACTAGTATAATGAACCTGTTAAAGTTCCTTTGTCCTGTTAGGAGTAGTCTTTACAATGCAAGTGCAATGACCTAGTTAAGGGTCTGACCCTATTAGGAGTCTTTTACAAATAACCCTATTAGGGGTGAGGACTCACTATCCAAGAAGCTCACTGCTTAGTAGGATGAAGGCTACAACCTCCTTTATAATAGATATACACTATATCCAAAAGGGAACTATTGTATGTAACACAATTGTCTGATTAGTTCCAGTTATGTGCTGATGCTCTTATACTCTTAAAGAGCTTTATCTCATTCTGACATCTTATACTATTCTTTTATATCTCTGCTCTACATATTTGATGATACTATCTAATACAACTTTGCATGTTATATATATGTTCAAGCTTGAATAGATGCGACCATAAACAAGACCTTAGTCCTCCCAAAAAAAATATTCACAATGCTTCCAAAAAAATTGGCTTAAGCATGTTTACAATAGTAATTAAGACATGATTAAAAATATACTATAATAGGCTCTTTGGCTTTTCATAATAAAATATTATACGATGATCCAAAAACTGAAGTCAGCTTCATACTTTGTTTTCTGAACTGCTAGTATCACTGTTCTTGCTATAACTTATCCGTACTGACATATCTGACCATGCGTGTCTAGGGAAATCACAATAACATATCATAGAACTTAAGTCTAAATGCACATATCTTGATTTGATCCTACACACATGTGCTGGTGATCTGATCGACTACAAATCACTGTCATGTTCTGTCTTCTATACTTAGTCAATTTTAACTTCACAATTTTCTGTCAAAACCTCATATGAATTTTTTTCCATAATGACAACACAAAATAAGTCATATTATCCTTGAGAGTCAACTTGCCAATAGTCTATTTCCCCCTTTTTTAATGTGAAGGATTTGATTCCATACAAAGGACCAAAAATTGATGAAGAAGAGTACAATACAGTATAGAGGTATATAGGGATGTGGAGGTACTCAGAGTACATGTTCAAGTGAAACCACAAGTGGAGAAGATTCTGGATTCCAAAGTGAAGAAGAAGACAAGAAAGAAAGAGTACATGGAACACTTGGTGAAGTGGGAACACCAATCTGAAGCAGAAGCTACATGCAAAGGAGGAATTTAAGAAACATGGAATTAGTATGGATTTCATCACACCCAAAGTACCTTGATCTTCTTATTGTATGGGGAGGATGGTGCAGGAGCACCTTAAGGTCTAGTAGAGATCTTTAGTACATTTTGGCTTGTAGGTTGGTTTGGCCAACCACCACTTAATAAGGACTAAAATATAAAGTCCCATATTTGATCTAGGGTGTGTGTTGAGTTATGTGTCTTTAGGTTAGGGGATTTGGATATCCAATTAGGATCTAGGGTCCAAGTCCTAAGAAGTCAATTGAGTGGTCAAACTTGGGTTGAGACCCCAAAATGGAGTGACATTTTGGATTTTGGTTTTTTAATGTATTTGAAGGTCTTATATTATGATTGGAAGTAAAGTTGGGTCATTAGGAATAGTAGTGTGACAAAATGCAAAAAATTTGTAAAAGTTGCTCATGACAACTTTTCAATTTTGAAAAGTTTGTTGGAGATTTACTTCTACCAGCTAGTTGATTGTATGTTTGTCATTGATGACAACATATAATATACAACAATGTTTTTGTATGTACTTATCAGAATGATGTTATCAAGCCTTGAATAGTTATGTTAATGTTGTAGAAATGTTTATTATGTCATGTTCATACACGCAGACTCATATATGAAGTTTCAGTTGTGTTGTGTAATTCTATTACTAGCAGTTACAATTTTTGGAGTTTGTCTGTACAAAGCTGACGTATTGCATTAGTTCTTGAGTTACACCTATCTTTGGGATATGCATGGGTATATTCAAGTTTATTTATGATTTGAAGAGATTTATGTAAAGGCTCCGAACGTGGTTCAAAAAGATTGCATTGTTAGAGTGAATTTGGTGAGGCCGACTTTGTTAAGCGTCATGTCTATTTAGTTTATATTGCACGGTTGTAATTATGCTTGCGTGATAAGTAAGGATGACAAGGATGTTATGAAGAGTTGCCTAAATAGGTCCCATGATCGCATACTTTGAGGAAGATACTTATAGTATTTCATTTGTGGAACGCTAAGTGTGAACGATAAGAAAAGATACAAGAAAAGTGCAGAGAAGAATATCAGATGTATTTCATTCATCAAGGATCTATGTGAAGAAGTAGTGGAAGATTACAATACATTGGAAATGATCAAGATAGCAGGTCTAATCTACAATTCATCATCAGATATAGTGTATATCTATTCTATAGAAGTTTGTACCCTTCACCATTAAAGCAGTGAGATTTTGGACAGTGAGTCCTCACCCTGAACCGGGTTATTTGTAAAAGATTCCTAATAGGGTCAAACCCTTAACCAAGTCACTATACTTATTGCATTATAAAAAACAACTCCTAACAGGGTTGCAAGATCTTCTAATAGGGATTATTATAAACAAGTATAGTTCATTGTGGGTGTTAATTCCCACCAGGGTTTTTACCATTTGGTTTCCCTGTAACCAAATTATGGTGTTTTCTATTGTGTTATATGAATGTGCATTTACTTTATTATATTCTGGAGTTAATAAAAGAAAAGAATTAAATTAGCTGATAACTGATTCACCCCTCCTCTCATTTATCCTTTGGGACTATTCTAACAATTAGTATCAAAGCCAAGTGCATTGAAGAGAAAGCCTAACAGCTTAAGGTAGATCAGATGTCATACTTTAGAAAAGAGAGTCCTAAGTTCGATGGAGAAAATTATCTGGATTGTTAGAACAAAATGATAACACATTTACAGTGTGTTGGTTTTGACATCTTTGAGATAGCCACACAAGAAGTTGTTATTCCCTCTCTTATAGACCTCTCAAGAGATGATGCTACTAGTAAATAGAATGATACATTCATAGCTAATTTGGTTGCCAAAGAAGCCCTTATAAGTGCACTATCTGACAGTGAATTCTCTAAGATCAAGAAGGTAGACAAAGCATACACAATATGGAAGTACTTAGAAGACATGTTTGAAGGGGATATCTAAGCAAAGAATGCATGCAGGAAGACATGGAAAATGAAATAAAACAATCTTGAGATGTTACCTGAAGAGAACATTAGAGCCTACAATAAGAGGATAAATGAACTAGATCCTGGAATTAGAAACAATGGTGGAGAAATATCAGAAGAAGACATAATGGAAAAACTGATGACTACTTTAACAGTAGACTATGAGAGTAAGATCAATATTCTAGATGAAACCATGAAATTTGCACAATACTTCAAGAGAGAGACTTTGATCAGTAAAATCTTTGCATTTGAGATATCAAGATTGAAGACTGAACCCAAAACTGAAATGACCTTCAAACCTTTAGTCCATGGTAAGAAATCTCACATCTCTAACAATAATGAGAAAGAAGAAGTTGATGAAGAATTAGAAGAAATTATTTCCATGATTTCACAAAGAGAAAAGAAAGGAAAAGGAAAGTATGAAGGATAGCTTCCATTCAAATGTTTTTCATGCAACAAGATCGGTCACTTTGCATCCAAGTGTCCTACAAGAGTAAAGAAATTCAGATCTGATTATAAACCTAAATACAAGAAGGAATGCTATCATGCTAAAGAAGGTGTAATTGATGAAGATTCAGAAGAAGATGAAATTGGATTCATTTCCCTTAAAGACATGGAAAAATTGCTTGAGCATATGCACATTGAAGATGAAAAGGAAGCACAGGAGTTAGCCCTAATTTCCAAAGAAGACATCATAATTGATTGGATCATTGACAATGAATGTTCTCACCACATGTTAGGTGATAAAGATAGATTTGTTCATATAGACAAGTACAAAGGTGGTATGGTTATATTTGGAGATAACACTCCCAAACCTATCATAGGTAGAGGATCTATCACCCTAGATGGAAAGAACAAGACAAATGATGTTCTCTATGTTGATGGATTACATCACAATTTACTAAGTGTTGGACAACTACTTGACAAAAGTTATCATTTGGAGTTCAAAGACAAAAAATGCATTATTAGAAAAAAAGAAGGAGACATGATTGCATCAGGCTAAAAAACAAAAGGTAATATTTTTCATCTCAATTCAAATGTAAGTTGTTTTGTTGCAAAAGTGGATGATAGTTGGTTATGGCACAAGAGACTCTGTCATATCAACTTTGATAATATAGTAAAGATAAGAAATGTCAAGGAAGTTAGAGACCTTCCAAGTATTGCAAGACCAGTTGACACAATGTGCAGGGAATGTGTTATGGGAAACCATGTAAGGAGCTCTTTCAGAAGCAAGCAGAACTCAGTTGAAAAAAAGTTAGACCTAGTTCATACAAATTTATGTGGTCCTACTCAAACTAGATCATATTATGCAGAAAGGTATTTCATTTTTTTTTGATGAATTTTCAAGGATGATGTGGGTTACATTCTTAAAAGAGAATTCTGAAGCCTTTGAGAAGTTCAAAATATTCAAAGCCAAAGTGGAGAATGAATCTGGATTAAAACTAAAGTGTCTAAGATCAAATAGAGGAGGAGAATTCACCTCTGACTAGTTTTATGACTACTGTGAATAACATAGAATTAAAATATAGTTGAGTGCACCCAGAACCCCACAATAGAATGGGATAGTAGAAAGAAGGAACAAGATCATACTTGATATAGTGCGCACTATGATGATTGAAGGAAAAGTTGCGCACACCTATTGGAGAGATGCAGTCAATACATCAGTCTATACTATCAATAGAACACAACTAAGGCCAAGCATGGATAAGACACCTTATGAACTTTGGTTTGGTAATGTACCTACAGTTAAAGTCTTCAGAATATTTGGTAGCAAGTGCTACATCAAGAGAGATGATGGTGTTGGTAAGTTTGATGTTAGAAGAGATGAAGGTTTTTTCCTTCGTTACTCTACTAAAAGAAAAGCATACAGATGTTTTAATTTTAGATTAAAGAAGATAATTGAAAGTACTCATGTAAAGATTAATGAAAAGTTCATGGTTCAAGAGAGATACTATGAATATGCACCCATGATTGAGGATGGACCCAGGCCTAACAGTAAAGACACTGTTATTGAAGAAATGTTTGATTGTATCAATGTATCATGTAATGAACCTGAATCAAGAAAAGAAGTATCACAAATTACAGATGAGGATGTCACATCAAAAGTTTCAAATTTCACATCTAGGTATCATTCAAAAGATGATATCACTGGAGATGAGAGCAATAGTGTTTTGACTAGATCCAAAGAAAAAATTTTAACAGTAGATGAAGAGGTATGTTTACTCTCCCTGATTGAACCTTTAAATGTTGAATATGCTTGCAAGGATTCTGATTGGCATAAAGAAAAGGAAGAAGAATTAGATCAAATAATAAAAAATAACACATGGGAATTGGTTCCTAGACCTAGTGACAAAAATTTGATTGGAAAAAAGTGGGTATTCAGGAACAAGATGAATGAAGATGGTACAGTAGTTAGAAACAATGCAAGACTAGTGTGTAAAGGATATGAACAGAGGGAAGGGATAGATTACACTGACACATTTGCCCCTGTGAGAAGACTGGAAGCTATCAAGATATTATTGGCTTATGCAACATTCAAAGACTTTAAATTATATCAAATGGATGTCAAATCAGCCTTTCTGAATGCTGACTTGAAGGAAGAACTCTACATTGAACAGCCTAAAGGATTTAATATATCAGATAAACCAGACATGGTGTGCAGATTGAAGAAAAAATGCTATGGAATTAAACAGGCCCCAAGAGCTTGGTATGAAAGACTAGATGGTTACTTTACCAAGATTGGATTCAAGAAAGGAGCAGTAGATTACAACTTATTCATAAGAGAGACACCTGATGGACTATTACTTGTTTCCATATTTGTTGATGATTTTATCTTTGGAGGTAATGACAAGCTTAGTTCAGAATTTGCAAAAGAAATGTAGAATGAATTTGAAATGAGCATGATTGGTCCTATAAAATACTTTTTGGGATTGAATGTGAAGCAGACAGATAAAGGAATATTTATAAATCAGTCCAAATATGTGAAGGAAATATTGAATACTTTCAAGATGGAAGACTGTAAGCCAGTATGCACTTCTACGATAACAGGAAGCAAGCTTTCTAAAGATGACTCTGTAGCAATGGACAAGACATTGTACAAATCTATGATTGGAAAAATTATATATCTTACTCAATCTAGACAAGACATATCTAATGTAGTTGGCATTGTTGGTATATTTGTGGCTGAACCAAAATAGAATCACCTAATGACAATAAAGAAAATATTGAGATATCTAAAGGGAACTATAGACTATGGTTTATGGTATCCTAAATCAGAGAATGTACAACTTCATGTGTATATAGATGCAGATTGGGTAGGTTGTCTTGATGATAGGAAGAGTACTTCTAAAGGAGTAGTATTTCTTGGAGATAGGTTGGTTTCTTGGGTAAGAAAGAAGCAAAATTGTATCTCTTAGTCGACAATAGAAGCTGAATATATTATAGCACCATTGAATTGTTCAACAATGGTTTGGATCAAGTAGATGGTTAAAGATTTTGGTATACAGGTTGATTATCCTAATGTTATTCACTTTGATAACACTAGTACTATCAACATGTCCAAGAACCCTACGATGCATGCAAAGACAAAGCACATTGTGATCAAATACCATTTTCTTAGAGAAAAAGTTGCAGATAATGAAGTAAAATTGGACTATGTGAGCACCAAAGAATAGTTGGAAGATATTTTCATAAAGGTTTTATCAAAAGATACTTTTGAGTATCTCAGGGAGAATTTGGGATTAATTCCCTCTCTTAAGTCTCAGCAGATAAAGAAACAAGAACATCAGTCCAGAGTGACTGATGAATGGTTGATTACTCTACTTCTGGAGTAGTACCTGTGCCTAATTTCTTATGGCACCCTTTTCCATTGATGTCAAAGGGGGAGTATATAGTAAGGGGGAGCATATACTCTGGGGGAGCATAAAAATAGACAAAGGAGTTGTAGTAGTGTAGTGGAATCCTTGATGAGGATATTGAGAAGATTGTAAAAAGAAAGAAGACACCATGTGCTGAAGATGCTTTTAATATCATATGTTTCTATCAATGTCAAAGTGGGAGATTGTTGGAGATTTACTTCTGGCAGCTAGTTGATTGTATGTTTGTCATTGATGACAACATATAATATAAAACAATGTTCTGTATGTACTTATCAGAATGATGTTTTCAAGCCTTGCGCGGTTATGTTAATGTTGTAGACATGTTTATTATGCTATGTTCATACACGCAGACTCATATATGAAGTTTCAGTTGTGTTGTGTAATTCTATTAGTGGCAGTTATAGTTTCTGGAGTTTGTTTGTATAGAGTTGATGTATTGCATTGGTTCTTGAGTTGCACCTATCTTTGGGATATGCGTGTGTATATTCAAGTTTAGTTATGAGTTTAAGAGAGTTATGTAAAGGCGTCGAACGTGGTTAAACAAGATTGCATTGTTAGAGAGAATTTGGTGAGGCCCACTTTGTTAAGCGTCGTGTCTATTTAGTTTATGTTGTGTGGTTGTAATTATGCTTGTGTGATTGGTAAAGCCAACAAGGATGTTATGAAGAATTTCCTAAATAGGTCCCATGATCTCATACTTTGAGGAAGATAATTATAGTAGTTCATTTGTGGAAGGCTAAGTCTGAATGATAAGAAAAGATACAGGAAAAGTGCAGAGTAGAATATCAGATGTATTTCATTCATCAAGGATCTATGTGAAGAAGCAGTGGAAGATTACAATACATTGGAACTTATCGAGATAGTAGGTCTACTCTACAGTTCATCATCAGATATAGTGTATATATGTTCTATAGAAGGTTGTAGCCTTCACCATTGAAGCAGTGAGCTTTTGGACAGTGAGTCCTCACCCTTAACTAGGTTATTTGTTAAATCATCCTAATAGGGTCAGACCCTTAACCAGGTCACTATACTTATTGCATTGTAAATAAAAACTCCTAACAAGGTTGCAAGATCATCTAACAGGGATTATTATAAACAAGTATAGTTCATTATGGGTGTTAATTCCCACCGAAGTTTTTACCATTTGGTTTCCCCATAACCAAATTGTGGTTTTGTCTATTGTGTTATCTGAATATATATTTACATTATTATATTCTAGAGTTAATAAAAGAAAATAATTAAATTAGCTGATAACTGATTCANCCCCCCCCCCCCTCTTAGTTATCATTTGGGACTATTCTAACAAAGTTGTCATCACAACACTTCCTAGAATTTAGGAAAGGGATTTAATTGTGCCCAAATCTTGACCTTAGGGTATGAGAATGGAGGGATAATATATTTAGGGTAGTAGAAACCCTAATCTAAGGGTTTGTCATCATATTGTATGGACTAAGTATTGCAAAGGAGAAGTTTTAACTATTTTTATGTAATAGAGCTTTGATCCAGTTGTTTAATGGATTGAAAGTGTTGAATTAATGCATTGATATGTTTTATATTGACATATAAAAACTTCTAGTGGCATTGATTTTGTTGTTTGGTGTCACTGGTTAAGCTTTTGTAAATTATTTCTCTTTTACTCATTTGCTGTCTGGTTCTATCCCAAACATGTAAATATGAACCCCTCTTGAATTCACATAGTCAAAACACTATGGCCTCTTGGAATAAAGTAGGGGAATCCTTTTATAGTGTAAATATTTCTTTTGGAGTTGTTTTATGCAGGGGAAGCATTTTTAACACCAAGCCCCAGGCGAGTGCCACTACATTCTGGTTAGGAGCTTGGATGAGACAGTAACAAGAAAGCTTGCTAGATGGATTGGATGGATCCAATAAAATGTGGGAATGTGTAGAGGAGAGGTTCCTTGATAATTTTATGCAAGTAGATGATCATAGGAGTTGGATAGATCACCTATTTTAAGCGAATAAGTTAGAGTGGTGTACATGTTCCCAAAACCCTTAAAAATAGAGGTTTCTTGAAAGTCCTATGTATGGATAGAGTGGGAGACTAAAACCTAAGAAATCATATATCTTAGGTAGTCACTAGAAGGAATCCATAACTAGTTTAGAGGGTTTTTATGATATTTAGTGAATAATCTCAAGAAAAGAAAAACTAGGAGACCTAATTGAGCAAAAAGGCTACAAGGCCTCCAAACAAGAAAAACAAGGACTCGATTGGAAATTGATCTGAGATTCCTTCCAATGGAATTGGAAGCTAGTTGATTGTATCCTTGAAGAGGTTAGGGAGCCCATCCTATTAGCTAAGAGAGGTTTGGGAAGTTTAGTGGTTCAATGGAGCAATTGGTGCACCGTGGGGTATAGAAGCGACTAACGCTAGTTTGAAGTTGGTGGGAAGTTAAAGTTGAGGAAGGGGATCATAGAAGCATCCTATAGATAGGGTAGAGAAGGATACCCTAAGAAGGCCCAAGGAGAGGTCTTTTTTGGGGCAAGAGTTCTCTTCAGAGTGAGCTCCCCATCAGAAGGTCTAACTCAGCCTAAGAAATACATCTTGAACAATCTTCAATGGGTCTATTCTTCCACTTCACAATATACTAAAATTACTTCCTTCCCCTGGTGCTTCTACAAATTTTGCGGTCCAAGATATCTTCAATATCATCCAATTTTTTTTTAAGGAAATTTCTTTCCCAATCCAGGTCCACTGTCATCACTAAACTTTTTCTCATGATACTCGTATAGATCTACAATATTTAATATAGGTGATATACCCATGTATTCTTTTGAAACTTGAATTTATAGGTATTACCTGAGTCAAATCTCTTTAAGATCATACATGGTGAAAACATCCTTATCTTTAGTTTATTATAAGTTCCAAATACAAATATTCCCTTCTTTAGATATATGAAATCTTCATCTCCAACCTGAAATTCCTTATGTCTTCTCTTCTCATCTTCCTTCTCTTTATACTTATGGTTCATGCCTTCCAAATGTTGCTTCATCTAATCATATAGAGACTTCATGTGTTCTACAAATTCTTTTTCATTTGCACTTCTCTTTTCTTCATGAGAAATATATCTCAATTTAGATAATCCTTTAGGATTAGTGCTTATAATAATCTCAAATGGTTTTCTCCCTATACTCTGATTTACTAACTAATTATATGCAAACTTTGCTTGTGCCAATATCAAATGCCAACTCCCTGTCTTTTCTCCTACCAAACACCTCACTAAATTTCCCAATGCATAGTCACTACCTCTATTTGACTATCTATTTGTGGGTGAAATTTAGAACTAAACTTCAAATCTATTTTTAGCTTCTTCCAAAGTGTCTTCATAAATTAACCTAGAAACCTAGTATCTCTATCTGAAACAATGCTTCTAGGTAATCCATGCAATCTCACAATCTCTTTGAAGAAAAAAATTTCCACATGAACTACATCTGTTATCTTCCTACAAGGTATGAAATTTTCCATCTTAGAGAACCTACCCACAAATACTAATATATAATCATTACCTCTTTGTGTCATCAGCAACCCAAGTATGAAATCCATGCTAATGTGCTCCCAAGGTCTCTCTAGTATTTTTAATGGTTTATACAATTCCACATTCTGACTAATACGTTTTGTAACTTGATAAACTCTATAACCCTGAAGAGTATCCTTACATCCTTATGAATCTAAGGCCAAAAGTAATTCTCACTTACTAAAGCCATTGTCTTGTTAATACCAAAATGTCTTTCTAATCCTCCACAATGCTTCTCCTTGTTCACATTGTCTCTCATGTAAATTTGAGGTACAGACAACTGATTTCCTCTAAATAGTATATCCTCTTGAATGAAATAATCCAACCACTTACTTTTTCCACCACAACAGGGTCTTTACAAACTCTCCAAGATTCCACAAAATTGTAATCCTCTTCAAACAAGTTCTTTAATTCATTAAATCCTAACACCTCAACTCTCATCTTAGTCAAAAAATTCATTCTCCTACTCAAAGAAACAAAAACCTTATTTGATTTCCCACTTCAATATTTTCAAACAAAATTATAACTCTATAAGAACTCAACCCATCTCATATGTCTCTAATATAACTTACTGATGTAAGGAAAAATATTTCTCTCTAACCCTACCTTCTCCTAAGGTCTTCTCTACACTAGTACATTAGGCCTCTATTTTTGACCAAAATTTTTGAGGACATGCCAATTCGGCATCTGAAATTATTAATTTTTTGTTTATGATCCCGAAAAGGTCAAAATTGTGACGTGTATTAAGAAAGGTTGAATGTTCGATGAACACGGGATTATAAACAAAAAAGAACTAAAAAGTGAAAAACTTTTTTTCATTTTTTCATTGAACACGGGAAGTGATTTGGGTGGGAGGAGGGCATCACAAATTTGTGCCTGGTAAGTATATTTGCATCACATATTTTTTGGTTTTAAATGAAGCGCTTTTCAAAATTGATCATTTTGCAAAAACCGTATAAACCCTAGATGCATAATAATTGTAGTCATGCAATTATGTATGGATGGAAAAACCATAATATAGTGTACAATGTTGCCATGATTCTTCAGAAGTGAGTCACATTTCATAGCAAACAAACCCTTGATTTTTGTTTGAAAAAATTAATTAAAAGACTGCAAAAATGATTCAATACTATTCCAATGATTCCATTTTTCCCTTTCTATATAAGCTACCATTATATCTAATATGTGGTGTCAATAGAACTATAATTTTTTAGAGCAATCTATAGTAGAACTACAATTTTTTAGAACAATATTTACCATGTAGCTCTTGGTATTGTTGTTGCAGTAGTTTTTAAAAACTTGTTCAACTCTATGTTGTTGTTTTTAATAACATTTTTGGTGTATCTACTTCTCCTATTTTCAAATGCTATTCAGCTTAAATTCAATTTAAAAAATATGCTATAAAATATGGTAAAATGAGAGGAAAATTATAGCTTCTTTCTCAGATCCTAGCAACAGGGAATGAGGAGGAGGATAATGCCAAACATAGCATTGAAATGTCATACAACAGTAAATGAACTTACTTTGTAGAGCTCCACTAATAATTACAATTTTTTTTATAATTACAAAACAAATGATAGCAGATTTAGCAGCACAAATCGATTTAGATCAGGGATTTCAATCAAATGCAAGTTCATTTAGATTTTAAACAAGGATTTCAGCTACCTAATATTTTGGCCTATGCATATATGGAAAAACTGACTGAGATGAAAGCCAAAATAATAGTTGATTGAAGACCACCTTTGGATTCACAAAATAGACCACCAAATCAAAGCCAAAATTTGAAAATGGGAAACCAATTTAAGAATTCCCTTTTATAAGCCTAGATGTCTTTTGAACTGTAGAGGCATTAGAACTTCGAATACTAATTCAGAGTTTCATCTTTGATAAGGAGGACTAATTTATGAAAAATCAGATTAATAATTCCAAGGGTCCATTACCTCCTTGGCATAGAAAGGTCCAAACTGGTATCTAAAATTCTAACAGAGTACCTGGGTTACATATTGTATCAGAAATTTCAATATTAAGTTCCATGGTATAGTCAACTTCTCTTATCGGGAACAAGAGATCACAAATCTGCCATGGAGACACTTGTTTTAGAATTTTTGTACACCTAGGCACTTCAATATTAAGTTCCATGGTATATTCAACTAATTAAATTCAATTAAAAAATATATGGTAAAAAATATGGTAAAATGAGAGGAAAATTATAGGCTCTTACTCAGATGCTGGAAATAGGGAATGAGGAGGACAAGGATTATAATTCCAAATAGAGAATTGAAATGCCATACATTAGTAAATGAACTTAATTTGTAAAGATCCACTAATAATGACAATTTTTTTTCACAATTACAAAACAAACGATAGCAGATTTAGCATCACAAATTGATTTAGATCTCTTGGCTAGCACTTTGTCCTTTTCAAATTTGTCTCTCCTCATGATCTCTTCCACACTATCATCTAGTTGCTCAATTGCTACTTGTTTTATCTTCACTCTATCTAGTAGCCAAGATGGTGCTATGATCTCTCCTTGTTCATCTTCTATTTTCTCATCTTCCTGATTTTGTTCTTGAACTTTTGCATCCACTTCTTGTGCCTGAATTTTGCCATACTTTGAGAGTGCCTCCAAATCTATAATTTTATTCTCTTCATCTTGATGTTCTTCATTTTTATGGAGGGGAGAATCTACCTCTTGTTTTCTATGATACAAAGTTACATAGCTAGGACTCTTACTATCTCCTGATTCATTTGCAATTGAGACTAAAATTTCTCTTTTTATTGTTAGCTTTGATGACATGCCTACTCCTTGATGCTCCCATTTCTCTAGTTGTGATTTCTGATCAATTGTTTCCTTCCTTTTCTTTTCTTTCATTTTGGAAGGTTGGTTGCGCCCCCTCTCACTGCTTTGGATTTCAAGTCCAATGCTCATACCTTGCGGCTGGTCTGATGATTCCTCCTCAAGTTCAATTACATCCTTCATTAATTTGTAAGTCAATGGAAGCCTCCTTTCCTATAGGTGAGATATCTATTTTTCAACCAAACTTTCATGAATGTTCTAATAGTTACCATCATTGCATCCAAACTTTCTTTTCTTTTTCCTATCCAATCAACGTTGGGAATACCATCTTTCTTTGCTATCTCATAATTAGGCTAGAGGTACTACCTATCATCTTCCACTTTTTAAGGGATTTGGATCCACTTGCTTGCTTTGATCAACTCAATCGACATCTTGGAAAATGATTTTCTCTTTATCTCCATGTCATCACTGGCATTAGCTCAATGATCCTCTATATGTGCTATGTGCTTGTGTTGAAATCCATGTGCTCTCTTAATATAATGGTGGGGATCAAAGTGTGCTCTCCCATGATATAATCGCAAAGAGTAGAATTCAAATTCTCCTTCTACCACCTCTATTGTTTGAATAGATGGGAAAACCTCACTTCCCAAACTGAATGGAGTCAAAATCCCTAGCCTATGCCTGTGTTTTTGAATCCTATCATATGAAAACAATTTCCTTGCCACTTCCATTAGTACCAACTTATTAGGTGGGAACCTAGGGAGTTTCTTAGGACATACTTCTTCACTAGATCCTTTGCTTCTTTTGACAACCTTCTTATTGGGTTCCCCTATAGAAGCCTTACATTGCCCATGGCCAATACATCATTAGTGATTCTAGAATCACCTTTTTTATGGAGGTGCAATTGAGGGTAGAATTCATAAACCATTAAATCCCCTTTCTTTGCCCCTACTAGGCTTAGGTATTTCAATCCAGGATATCTGCGCAACTAAGACATCATGTAAAACAAATAGGAGGTCATGTAGAATGCCTTATTATTATTTATAGTCCTCAATTGCTCATCAATGTTGTCACTAATCATAGCTACCCAATCAAACATCTCAGTCCTGATAAGTATCACTTCCATGTAGTAACACATCAATGACTCAAAAATTTCTGCTTGTAGACTGCCCATTACCCTGTTTAACATCAAAATAAGATTTCCTACATCCTCTCTAAAATCTGTCTTTGTTAACTTGGGAAGCTGGGAGTGATTTTTGTTAGGTCTAGCTAACTACTTGTTGACAAGGCTGATATTATGACCTGATCTATTCTTATACTCTTTCAGAGCTTCTTTCTTTGTCTTATAAATATCTACCTCATACTCTAGGAAATTGAAAGCAACCCTGATGGCATCTGCAGCAAGTAAAGCTACAACACTTCCCTTTGGTGTGAGGACTTTTCTAATGGTTAGATTGTAGTTTTTTTTCATCTCTAAGACAATTTATGTCCATTGGTGGGTAGGATGAAAGACTGCTACTTGTACAATGCCATTCTTAATCATCCTCTTGATTTCCTTGGATTGGTTGACTCCATACATTCTTTCCCTTACCAAATTCATGTCAAATGGCCCAAGATTGGTTTCTCCAATTCATTCCCATGTAGAAGTGAAGTTGGATTCAGGGGTCATCTCTTATGCATCAAGTCTTCAATTGTGCCAACCTTCCTACTTTGGCGCTGTCAACATTTTTGGCTCCTTTTCCTTTAGTTGATTGCTCATTTCCTTCTTTGTCTTTCGTTGGTGGATCCCTCTTCTCCTTGGCTTTGGCCTTAGACTTTGAATTTTCAGCCCCTTTATCCATGGTTAAACTTGCAACATCACCCCTAAATCAATTTATAGCTTTAATTTTACCAGAATTAAATTAAAATTTGAAGTTGATGAGTGCTGGTGAACTAAAATTAGAATTCTAAATGTTTACATCATACTTTAAAACTACCAAATCTAGGAATGTAATGACATAAGAAACTTAGAAATCTAGTCAAGTTTCAATCCTAGACATCTTATCACCCCCTACCACTTCAATTTCAATCTATTGTTAATAAAAGAGGTAGTGAGATTTGGACAATAAAGTCTAATGCAATGGTGGGGTAGAAGGTGCTAGTAGAGTGCAATGGTTCAAAACAACTGCTACTGACATAGAACCTGATGA
Source organism: Thuja plicata (assembly GCA_018584345.1). NCBI lineage: Eukaryota > Viridiplantae > Streptophyta > Pinopsida > Cupressales > Cupressaceae > Thuja > Thuja plicata. The sequence goes on along the minus strand of MU228126.1, from coordinate 2,077,658 downwards.
AAGTGGCATGGAAGCCTTAAGCACATCAAGAATTGCTAGGGTTGGAAATCATTGCAGCTATTGTTTAAATTTAGATGTGCTGTCTATTTTCAAAACTATTGTTTTCTTTGGAAAATGTTTAATTTTGAATTCATTTCATGTTAAAATGGCTTTCAACAAACAAGCCAGTATTAAGATTTATGATATAAGAGTGAATATTAGAAGGCTCATATATATGGTTTCATGTCATAATTTGAAGTGATCTTATGCTTTATTTATTCAATTATAGACATTTAGTATTCCACTTGCTTCTGTTGGCTACTATCTACTTGCAAGATACACTCCTGTAGCTCAAGATGGTGAATGTGGTGAACCAGCACTGGTTATCTCAGACAAGTGAGTGGAAAGTGAGAATCTATCTTATGGAATTGTTATTGTTTCAATTGCAATTTATTCATTATTACAAATTTAGCCAGCAGGAAAGTGAAAAAATGGGCCACAGTTATGCATCTTTTCTGGCATTTAGTTTCTCTTTTGAATGTTTCTTTTTACCTAAGTAATTTGAAAATTTTTGTTTCATGGTAGTCCTATTAATATCTATCATTAGTGTATATATTTCATTGAGTGCTCCTCACTATGGGAACACTCATTAGCGGAAAAATTACAAAATATAAGTTCAATGTTCATAATCTATAAATTTATTCTATGACTAAAGCTTCTTGTTGAGGAATAATATCATCCAAAATAGGAGCCTCAATTTTAATCATGTGTGCATTTGATTAAACCCACTTTGATGCCTTGCCTTTCACCTCCTTGTTTGTCGCAGTTTCTGTTGCCCATTTTGCTACCTCCCTCTGCAAACCAGCTATCTCATCCATAGTAAACATTGGATTGACATTTGTAGAAATCCGATTGGAACATGAATGGATGCCATTGAGTTCAAGCTCCACATGTGTCTCCTATCCCTACACCTTTGCATTAAACTGAAGTTTGAACCACAAAAAAACAAATTATTTCATGCTCTTTCTGATAAGCTTCTTTTTTTGAATGGCCTTAGAAGTACTTCAATGTGCTCACAATCTGAAACACTCTAGGGCTAGGAAAATATGTAGATGATTAGTTTTGAAGATTGGGTTTGTGCCAAAATATCCCCACCAAAAATTTGCAAGGAAAACAATTATAACATTGTAAGAATTTTAGTAAATTGAAATGTAAATAGAGAACTAAAATTAAACTCACACACATGCACATACCTAGCTGTAAAGTGACTCTTCTTTGAATGCATTGAGGCAGAGAAAAGAAACTCCCCTCCATGCCTTTAAGTTTATAAATATGCAACTCATAATATATTTCATATTTGTTGTCTCTATGGTTTTCATTGGGGACCATCATCACCATAAATTTTTGATGCCATCCATAGTCTCCTCATCTACTCCGAATGAAGTAGAGAAATTTTTTTTGGGTAAAATAGTAGGAAATAACATGAATATGCTAGTGAAGTTATCTATTCTAGATCCAATCAATAATATGCCAAATGGGTTCATATTTATTTTTATTTGATTCTTATGAATGTTGGATTGTCTCCTCAGCCTTGTCCATGGCCTCTCATAGATATTCCATAGAGTTTTTCCCCACATCCAAAAACAAATAATGCCTTTAAATTGACCTCAATCACTTGGATTTCACTTTGCTGATGTTTTTATGTAAGAAAAGTGAGAATAAATTAGGGACTTTAATACCTGAAGCCACAAGTTAGCTCCAGTATCAAATAACAAAAGATTATGTACATAAATTTATATCCTTCAAGTATTTACCTATTCAGGATGATAGTGTCATTGGAGAAGTATGGACTACCATGAGCCATGAGCATGTCAAACCAGGTGTTATATTCCTCTTCACCAAGGAAATTTTGTAGATAAAATTTTTTCTTGGTAGCACATTCCTTGAGGATTTACAGCTAGAGCTATAATCATTTGATTAATTTCTTTTTGAAATGCATGCTTTTAACTCCTGTAGGTTCTCCAGGGATACTTGCCTTGAAGATTATAGGAGATTGTGTTGAGGGAGTTGAGTTACATCTTGACAAAAGATATTGGGGAGGAGAGGAAGGGGCTTCAAAATTGCAATGGTTCCTGGTATTATATATATTTTTTCTAAGTAAATAGATGGTCTTCTTTGTGTTTCATGTGAGCCTATGTGTATGGATGGGGCAAGAGGCCCTATCACACTATCTCAATGTGTAGGACCTATCTTACCTGGTAAATTCTTATCTTTGTCTTCACCTTAAAAAATACATATGCTAAATTTTTTAGGTATTTGACTTATGTACACACACACATATGGCCTTTGGGCTGCCATCCCTAAAATGTATCCCTTGCCATCATACTATTCATATCTTAGAAACACCGTGGAACATAGGAAGTGAATTAGATCTTTTTAATGAATTTGAAGATTGTCAATTTAGTTTCTGTTTCTTAAGGATTCTAAATTACGTTAAAAGAGAAATTGTCTAGCATTTTGGGGCAAGATCTCTCTCTCTCTCTCTTTGGCAACATATTACACACTGGCAACATATTACTTTTGGTAGCCCTTGTTCACTTAATATTACATCTTGAGAAAGATAATACAACCATGCAAATTATGAGTGTTATAAAGTAAATGTGTAAAATGGATCCATGCCTTTTCATTTGATAACTCACATTTGGTTCTTTCTCTAAAAATTCCAAAATATGCTGGCTATTGATCTGTCAGCATTGTTGCAGGTGTTAGAATGTGTACTTTCACTTAATTAAATTGAGATTTAGGGTACAAATTTCATGCTAATATGTGGTTGTTAGCTTGGTCTAAATATAAATAAGTTAATATTTGACTGTAGCTATAATACTAACGATATGCTTTATGTAAAAATCATCACCTAGAAATTGTTTTGTTGCAAGTCCCCCTTGTTGTGAGTCACTTCAATTACATGGTCAACCTATAGAAGGAGAATGTGTTAGCTTTTCAGTAGTTTATAAAGGAGGGTAAGAATCACTAATCATAAAATATGCTATGAATCTATTTGCATGGTAATCTGTCACATCCAAAATATATTTGCTATGGATTATATCTAAACTTGTAAATGTGATACTGCTTTATATTGCAGGGAGAAAGGAGATTGTATTCATGAGTGGGTTCGATGGAATAGTAATGGAGGATTAGACAAACTAAGAAATGATGGTGAGCCACTTTTAGTAAGATTTGAATTTTCTTTAAATAAATATTTAATGGATATGATCATAATTAATATTTGTAATAATTACTAGTTGAGCGATCCATGTACATTAAAAATTTCACCCAAAGGGAAGAAGCCTCTCTAACAAAACATAGAATAGCTTTGACCCCTCTCCCTCCAAAGGGAGAGAGAAAGGACCTTGAGAATAAGGAAAGACTAGGCATGCCCCCAGAAGATGAAGCCTCCCACACCCCCAACAAAGTTAACAAATAAGAATACTTTCTTTACGAGAAGGTTTTCGTAAAAATATTGGAAACTTGCTTGGATGTTTGGCAACTGATGACTTGTATATGAATGAGATCCCCAATGTAGTGTATTTGGATTTCAATATTCTTGGTCCTTTGATGATGGATTGGGATACATGAGTTTTGATTAGCACATTGATTGTCTCAAAATATGATTCATGGTTGTTTATATTGAATACCAAACTCAATAAGAAGATTCTGAAACCAAATAGCCTCAGTTTTGGTACTCAGCTTCAATATAAGATGGACCAATAACAAATTTCTTTTTTCTCTCTAATAAAAAATTCTTGAAACAATTGAGAAGCTATAACTTGAAGAAGACTTGCGATCCAGAGAATTACTTACACAATCTGAATTTGTGTAGTCCATCGAGTTGAAATCAATGCTCATTGTGTAGTGAATCCCAATATTTTGAGTACCTTGATTGTAGTAGAGAATTTCTTGGCTTCTTTCTAGTGCAACCCATGGGGCCCACACATGATTCATGAGACCATGCACACAACATTTGAAATGTCAATTCTTGTGAGTCAAATAGATGAGATCCCCAACAAGTTGTTGCTGCAAAGTACCGACAAGCAGGTGTGAAGAACACTAAGCCTCAAGTTTGACTCTAGAAATAAAGGGACTTGGAGTAGGCTAGGAGTAACCAATGTGAAATCTTGATAGAAATTCAAGAGAACATATGGATTGTGTATTGTGATCATGGAAGTAGGCAAAGATGTCTCAATCTCAAGAAAATAGTGTAACAAGTACAAGTCAATCATCAAAAACTTGTCATGGAGGGTAGTTTTCACTACAACAATCATGGATGAGGTACTCTCTGTGATCAATAGGTCATCAACATAAAGAACCATAAGGAGTGAATTTTCTTGATGCATACCATACACCTAAATATAAATATCTAGACTAATCACTGACCAAGATGTCGTTGGTGATTACTCTAGATATTGATAAATTTTTCTAACTGGCCCAAATAATTCTTGGTTGGTGGCAACTATCAAAACATGAATTGCATCTTTGTGCAAAAAGTTCTCAACAAGTTGCGATGTTGCAAAGTTGTCAAATTGGTAACTTTTGCAACTTTTTTACATTTTCTATCAAATTCTAGCTTCCTTGTCTAGATGTGATAAAAAATCATGTCAAAATGTCATTTGACATGATTTTATATCACATCTAGGAAAGGAAGCCAACATTTGATAGAAAATGTAAAAAAGTTGCAAAACTTATCAATTTGACAACTTTGCAATTATCATTTCAACTTCTTGAGAAATTTTTGGACAAAGATGCAATTTGATTTTTTTTGAAATTCAATATTGGTCAAAATTTTGACATCCCTTGGTCAAAAAATTAACTTAGACTATTTTACATTTTGACCATTCTGTGTCAAAATTTTATGTCATGGTTTTGGCATCCTGGTCGGATGGGTCAAACATTTTGACCAAACTTGGTCGAAACATTAACTTGGGTTGGTGTATGTTTTGACCATTGTGTGTCAAAAATATGAGTTGTGGGTTTGACATCTTGGTCAGATCGGTTAAACATTCTGATGAAAGTTGGTCAAAGTTTTGACAAATAATATGGACATTTCAATGTACCAATTTTGACCAAAGATTGCATGGAAATTTAGAATTAAACTAGGATGTGTCGAACTTTTGACTAGTAAAATAGCGACAAAGCAATTTGTGGATCATTCGACCAATCTAGGTAGATAATTCAACCAATTTTCATCGAAAATAGGGGCCAATTCTACTAGTGCTAGGAAACTTATCTAGCCTATTAGGGTCCTTCACAAACCCTAACTCTAAAGGATTCCTTTCTTAATCATTCACCTATTCAACTTGTCCACACCAACAATGAAACCAACTTAATCACTAATATTCTCCATGAATGTCTTCTTGTATCCCAAACATCAAATATTCACACATGATGAAACTCAATCAAAAATGGAGAAGAAGGTTCTTTCCTGGTGAATTTAACTCATGAAAATTCCTAACACCACAAATTTGTAATGAAATCCTTATCGATTTCAAGAACTTGCTTGAATTTGTACAAAACAAGGCTATAAGGAAATAGACCTAATTACACAACTTTTTGGCACATAAATTCAAAAATTTCTCAGCAAGGTGGAAAAGTACGTGTAGATCCTGACACCCTTTTGGAAAACCTTTAATATTTATTAGGCTTTACTTCCCCAAACTATCTGTATAGTGGGTTGCTATAATCAATCCTAAAATCAAGGGTTTCCCAAATTACAAAGAACAACCATAAGGGTTTGTTCTTTCACCATGAAGAAATCCTCACTAGAACTTATCCTAGTATATGGAGATTCTTCACACATATATCCTCCTCTCCACATACTCTGATTGAAGCAACCAATGCATTTAATCCCCCTTAATGCTTCTGCAACTCAATGTGATCCCTAATCATGCTTCTCTGGCTTGCTTAGGGCATCACTAAAAAAATCACCAAATTTCTTTCCAGGGCCCAATATTCTACCATATGTACACACATGGAGTCTATTCACTGATCCCAAAGGGCTGTACAATTTCTACGATGGGACAATGAGATAGCACTCCATTCTTTACCAATTGCTTGGTTCAGGCCAGTGAGAGTATAAAACAAAAAATATTTACAAAATTTTTATAAAACTAAATAAATAGACTATCTAATGTCACAAAGAATTCAAAGAAAAAAACCCTACATCATGTATGAGTTATATTTCCCAAACTAATTCATTAAAAACCCAATGTAATGCCGAAACAACAAAATTACACACAGTCACATATGTTTTCTTGAATTAAAAAATGTAGGTCCATACCATAGAAACCAACCTTGATACAAGGTCAAAGTTCCCCTTATATAGGGTGGTGAAGTAGTTATCAACCACTTGGGATATATTTTGAATGATTTTTCCAATTCTTGCAAATATTGTTGGAGCAACATTGCAAAGTTGCAAAGTTGCAAAATGCAACTTTGACAACTTTTTCCCATTTCTTGTCAACTATACCAAAATGCTTCAAATATTCACTAAACTTCACCAAAGACCCAAATAAGGGTATAAATATGATTCTAACCTACCTTAGACCCTATTGAACTAATTATGTAATCATCATGACACCTGTACCAATTAGAAGGCTTACAACTTATTAGCCCAAATGGCATATCCCAAAAGGTCCTAAGACTCAAACTGAACACATCCTATCTCACGTATGCTATGATCAACAGGACCTTAAGCTTGAATCAAGCTTATTACAAAAAAATTCCATAAGGAACACACACAACTTAACTAACTAGATTTCCAAAATAGCCAATTGGTTCTCCTACACCATACTCCCTCTCACAAGAGAAGGTTAAGTCACTCATGTGGCTAAGATGTCATTTGCAATGCCTAGCTTCTTGAAGTCTGTAGTTGCAACCCATGTTTCCTCTAACTCTGGCTTATGCTTCCACTTTATGAGGTGTTCCATATACACCTTGTGTCTAGTGTTCTTCTTGACCCTTGAATCCAATACCTTATCTTCTTCTGTCTGCATCTTGGAAGGTAAAACATCAAGCTCTACATTTTTTCCAACCTCCTCTCTGTTCACATCTATCTTAGTTAAGGGTCATTTAAACTTTATCAAGTATGCTACATTGAAAATAGGTGAGATTCTCAATTTAGTAGGTAGATCCACTTTATAGGAATTAGCCCCATACTTGGCTAAGATTTTGTAGGGTCCCACTCTCTTTATCTGGAATTTGGTAGGCACTCCTTTCTGCAACCTAGATTTATTCAAATGTACCATGACATAATCCCTTACCTCAAATTTAACATCCTTTCTCTTCTCATCCACTTTATCCTTTAATTTTTAGTAGACTCCAATATAGTCCTCTTCACTTGTTCCTGAATCTCCTTCATCGTTTGATTGAACTCTTCAGCATGACCACTCCTATACTCCATGGCTCCAAGGTCTCTAAGATAACATAGAACCCTTGGGTGCATCCCATAAAAAAAAAAAAATGACCTCCTACCTATTGTTCTATTCACACTATCATTATACACATATTCTGCTTGGGTAATGACCACATCCCATTTCTATCTATATTCCTTTGTTAGGCACCTTAACAAGTTACCAAGAACTCTGTTAACCACCTCAGTTTGGCCATCAGCCTGAGGGTGGTAAGCTGAACTGGTGCAGGAGCACCAACCCTAGACCCAACAAGAAATGACTCTAAGAGTCCTAAAACATATCTAGTTTAGTCTAGTTAGGCACCTAGACCAAGTTGTGAGGCCTAGTTCCAGGATTGGCACAATTATGAGCCCCTGGCTTACTATGGTCAAAAATGGTCAATAGGCCTAAAATCATAGGATTTTAGTTTTTTTCATGTTTTTAGGGTCTTAGATCCATGTTGGATCACTAGAATAAGTTTGGACCAACTTTGGTCATTAGTTTTGCAAATATTGCACAAAATGTTGTCAAAGTTGCTTAGCAACTTTGACAACTTTTGCCAAATGTTGTAATTAACACCCCCAACGGTTAGATTATTTAAAAATAAATTGGAAAAGATGGGGGGAGCCTTCAAATATCCCTTTTAGGCAGGTGGAAGGCATATATGTAATTTGGCATTTTCAATCAATAAAATACACCTTTTTTCAACAGAATTCAGAGGTTTTCTATGTGGTACGGACATGTACAGACTCCTAGAGTAGAAAGGATTAAATTTTTGGATTCTCTTATGTCTTATATTTCTTTTTCACTTGGTTTTATGTCCTGAAGCCCTGTAGATCAAAATTTATTCATGTTTCACTCCTACAGCCTGGGATTTTGACCTCCATAGCTAGAGTCTTTTCACAAAATTGTTCATTCCAGAGGATCCCACCATGGTAATTTGAAACCCTTTGGTGGATCCCTTGTATTAATAATTCCCTTTGATTTTATTTTGGTCTTAGATCAAATGATGTAGGGTGGAGTGAGAACGTTGATGCCTTAGGGGCACATCTCCATGTGTGACCCCCAGTTTTGTGAGGACAACAGTAATTTGACTGCCTTAAACTTTCATAATAGGCACAAAAATCCATATTTAAGAATTTTTGACCATTCCCCATTGAATGCAAGTGGTTTGGAGTCTCTATGATAAGTTTAAAGGGTACTTCCTTTTTTAAAGTGGCCCAATTAGGCCTCTTAGCCCAGTCTAAAAGTTATGACAGCAAAGCCTTCTGTTTGTTTCCAATCCTTGGTAATTGGGAATGTTTATTAAGGCCATAAAGGGTACTATAATCCCTAATCCTCTTAACACTTTCTTTGGGAAACATTTGACTTATGTCTAAATTTGTCTCTGAAAAAGGCTACAAGCCAAATCCTAGTTTGTGAAGCACCTAAGTGTTATG
>MU228126.1:2040577-2063530 GCA_018584345.1 Thuja plicata | reverse complement strand
CAAATATTGCAAATATTGCACAAAATGTTGTCAAAGTTGCTTAGCAACTTTGACAACTTTTGCCAAATGTTGTAATTAACACCCCCAATGGTTAGATTATTTAAAAATCAGTTGGAACCGATGGGGGGAGCCTTAAAATATCCATTTCAGGTGGGTGGAAAGCATAATATGTAATTTGGCATTTTCAATCAATAAAATACACCTTTTTGTACAGATTTTAGAGGTTTTCTATGTGGTACGGACATGTATAGACTTCTGGAGTAGAAAGGATTACATTTTTGGATGATCCTATGTCTTAGCTTTCTTTTTCACTTGGTTTGAGGTCCTCAAGCCCTGTAGATCAAAATTTATTCATGTTTTACTCCTACAGCCTAGGATTTTGACCTCCATAGCTAGGGTCTTTTCACAAAATTGTTCATTCCAGAGGATCCCACCATGGGAATTTGAAACCCTTTGGTGGATCGCTTGTATTAATAATTACCTTTGATTTTATTTTGGTCTTGGATCAAATTATGCAGGGTGGAGTGAGAACGTTGATGCCTTAGGGGCACATCTCCATGTGTGACCCCCAGTTTTGTGAGGACAACAGTAATTTGACTACCTTAAACTTGATTCCAGGCACCAAAATACAGATTTAAGCATTTTTGACCATTCCACATTGAATGAAAGTGGTTTGGAGTCTTTGTGATAAGTTTAAATGGTACTTCCTTTGTTAAAGTGGCCCAATTAGGCCTCTTAGCCCGGTCTAAAAGTTATGACAGAAAAGCCTTCTATTTGTTTCCAATCCTTGGCGCTTGGGCATGTTTATTAAGGCCATAAAGGGTACTATAATCCATGATCCTCTTAACACTTTCTTTGGGAAACATTTGACTTATGTCTAAATTTGTCTCTGAAAAAGGCTACAAGCCAAATCCTAGTTTGTGAAGCACCTAAGTGTTATGGGCTGCTTGTGAGTGAAAGAACCATTGGAAATAAATATTTTAGACCTAAATAGGCCATGACAGTGATTTTAGGCCTCCCCTAGTCTTTGTATCCATTTCATGGGGTTTTATTACTTATTGTGTTAAGGAGATCTGTTGTGAATTTGTGTTCCTTGGTGCATAGGACTTTGGCAAACCTAGTGATTGGGTTTCCTTGCATTGTAGGGTTGTGATAACCTTCCTTGAGTCCTTTTGTATTACCTGTGATAGGTATTCAGCACTTTTCACTTCACCTAGGGTTTTTAGGGATTGGATCTCACCATTTGTCCTCTTGGGTGTTGATCTTTGAAGCTTACCCCTTGCCACTTGACTTGAAGACTTCCGTTGTGCCACTGCTGTATCATGAACCAAATGATAGGTTAGTACCCAATTGGTTTAGGAGAACCTAGGAAAACTCTCAATGCTTAGTCAATTTTGGTTTGTATCTAAATCTATCCAAGTAAGAGAATTCACTTTTGACCTTAGAAGGTCTTGCAATTTGTGTGACTATATGGATTAGTAGTTAGTACTAAATCCAATCTAGTTTAGGTTAGTTTGATTTCTAAGTTGTTAATCCTTAGGATAGGCCTAAAATAGGAAAAGTGGTCTAAATGTGTCCTAGACCAAAGACAAGTGTGAAATATTCCTAAAAAGGCCTTAATGATGTCAATTCATCAAGTTATATGTGTTTGAGGTCCTAAAAGTTAGTTGGGATCATAAATGCAAAAGATGCTCAAAATTTGTCGTGACAACATTTGCAAATTTTTGCAAATGTTGCATGCAAATTGAAAACTTTGGATTTCATTCATTATAGGAGTGGTAAATCAATGTTTAAGGCCTTAAAACATGGGATAGGCATCTTAAGATACTGTGTGGCTCATTACCCAAGGAAGAGGATATTGTAAGCAAGTTTTTGAAGTGAATGAAAGTAGGGTGTTCTTGTTTTATAGGACAATCGACTTGTTTTTATGTTAAAGGTGTGTTAATGGATTAAAAGGTTGAAACTAGTGTTGGATCCATGAAGTAGAAGTAGATAAAATAAATTTTCATTTAGTGAACAAGTAGATTAGAGTTGATTTGATAGTCCTAGGAAATTGCTTAGGATTTAGACTATTTACTGGTCTAGTTTAGGTAGATTTTGTTTTCATGGCTCCCCCATACAATCCAACCATGGGAAACTAAAATGCATGGATGAATATGTTAGGGGAGCCTCTTTATAGTGTATATATTAAATTATTAGGCATGGAGAATGGAGATCCTTTTTTTGGAGCCATGCCCTAGGCAAGCTATGACTGTTCGGTTAGGTGTATGAAAGAGAGAAAGTTGAATGCAGAAGAAAGGGTGTGTATGAAAGGTCTGAACCAAGAGTGGTTCTAGAGTCAATAGGGTCCTATAGATCCCTAATTGAGAGCTAAGAGTTTGAAAAATCCATTTGGATATATTTCTAGATAGAAATTAGTCAACTACATTTTAGGAACCCAAAAAGCCCAATTAGCCCTACATTTCAGGACACTGGTGTATGGATGAATTGGGAAACTTAGACCTTGAAAATATTTTAGGTCTCCCAAAAGGGTATTAGGATCCTAGGTTAGTGTTTTGGTTTTTTTGTAATAATTGGGAAGAAATCCAGGAAAACCCTCTGGATAGGGCTAATTGGTCAATTAAGCCTAATAGGGTCCTTTAGGGAGTGAATTTGGAACTCGAGTGAATTGGGATTGAAGACCTATTCTATTAGAGTGAAAAGGATGAAAAATTAGTGTTCAAATGGTGGAAATGACCCTTGTAGCATTTTTGAATTTGGAATGGAGGATTTATGCCTAGAATCCTTCAAGAAAGAGTAAAGCATTGAGACAAAACTAGTGATAGTTATCTTTCAAGGTGAAGCACAAAAAGCATAACTCATTGTGTTGAGTTAGTGAAGTCTTAGGCCATTAGAGAAAAGACTTTGGATATCCTTTTTATGAGTTTAGGATCCTAAGAAGACTAGGAAAATTGGAGACGTAGTGGAGTTTTTGCAAGTACACCTTGGAACACTTCCATCAGATTGGTATCAAAGCTTGTTTGATAAGGCTTGTGGTGAATGTTCCAACCAGCAGAGTCACTAGGAGAATCCAAAATGGTGACCAAATGCAAAGTTGGATAAAAAGGTAGATGATCAAGAAGAGGAGAATAGAATAATCTGAGATAGATTGGCTCAATTAGAGTAGAAGGTAGATGAAGTTTATGTGAAATCAGATGAAGTGAAGGATAAGTTTGAAGGAAAAGGCAAGGATATTTCCATAGATGATGAAGTACCCAAAGCTGGCCCTTTCCTTAATGAGGAGAAATTCTTGAAATATTTGAATGTTATGAGTGGTAAAGCACTAGAATGAGTTGAAATTTTTACTAGAATTATGGAACTAGAGATAGTCGTAGACTGGATAGGACTAGAAAACCATTTTTAGTGTGATTGCATCACTGAGGCTCAAAAGGTGAAAGTTGCTAAGGCCAGACTAAGAGCGTCTACACTCACTTGGTGGAAATTCATCCAATATGAGAGGGAGAAGGAAGGAAATAATCCAATTGCCACATAGAGAGCAATGGTTGGAAAAATATGAGATTCTTATATCCCTCAGGATTATGAAATACAACTACATAAAAGAAGACAAGGTTTGAGATAGAAGGACCTAGATATAAACTCCTATACTGAAGAGTTTTAGAGACTTTACATGAGATCTATAGTTGTAGAGGATGTGAACGTTAAGCTACCAAGGTACCTTAATGGCCTTAAGTGGACCATACAAATGAGATGAGTCTCTTGAGTCCAGACACCATTTAGAAGTGCCACCAAATTGCTATAAAAGTTGAAGAGAAGCTGAGAAAGAAACAAGATTCTAGCACTAGAAGAGGAAGAGCTAAATGAAGATACAATAGAGGTCAGAGAGGTGGATATGGTGGAAGGAGATTAGAACCAAAGATTCAAAGAGAGACTAAATTTGTTAAATAACAAGAAGGAAACTCCAATAGAGGGAGTTCAAATAGAGGAAGGAACTCTAGTAGCAGTGGAAAAAATAATATCCAAGGTACAGGTAACTACTTTCCTAACATGAAGTGTTACCACTGTAATCAAATGGGACTTCCTGCATATAGATGTCTAGAGAAGGGTGCCACTTCTCAAGGAAGTGATAAAAGGGTGAATTATGTCCAAGAAGAGGCTAGTGGTGGAAGAAAACATCCTGAGGTTCCCTTAGAGTTAGAGGAATGTGATAATTTAATGATGAGAAGAATTTTGATTAAGGAAAGAGTGAAAGAAGAACCTACTCAAAGGAGATCACTATTTAGAGTGAAATGAAAAATTATGGGGAAAATGTCTAGAGTCATCATAGACTCGGGGTCTACTGACAATATAGTGTCAGAGGATGCTTTCAGAAAACTGAAAATGAAAAGGATACCCGACACCAATCCTTATAAAGTCACATGTCTAAACAAGGAACAACATGTCCTTATCAATGAACAAGCTTGGGTGGATTTTTCAATTGGAAGGTATAAGGAAAAATTATTGTTTGATGTTCTTCCTATGGACGCATGTCACCTAATCCTAGGTAGGTCATGGAAATTTGACCGACAGGCCATGCATGGTGGAGAAAAGAACTCATATTCTTTCAAGAAGGACAATGTGACATTCAAAATACAATCATTATTGGAGGATGGAGAAATGAAATCATGTGGCCCCAATATTCTCATTGTTAGTGTGAAAGAGTTCTTAGAAGCCTTAGAAGAAGGAGAAGGATTTGGTTTTTCACTTGTGTTGAAACCAAAAGATGAAATTGCAGACACGACCATCAAGAAGACAAAGCTACCAAAGGAAGTGCATGAGATGCTACAGGAGTATGAAGGTATTGTTAGTGATGGAAAACCATCATCCCTACCCCTTAAGAGTACTGTAAACCACAAAATAGAATTCTTTCCAGGAGCTACCCTTCCCAATAAGGCTTCATATAATGACTCCTCAACAAAATGAGGAAATAGCTAGACAGACTGAAGTACTCCTAAGCTAGTGTTTGATTAGGAAAAGTATTAGCCCTTGAGTCATACCCATTGTCTTAGCCCCTAAAAAGGGAGGAACATGGAGGCTATATAATGACTCCAGGGAAATAAATAGAATAACCATTAGGTATAGATTCCCTATCCCTAGGATAGAAGACCTAATGGATTATCTAGGTGAAGCAAAAATTTTCACAAAGATTGACTTGAAAAGTGGATACCACCAAATCAGAGTCAATGAGGGAGATGACTAGAAAAAATCCTTCAAGACCATAGAAGGACTATATGAGTGGCTTGTCATGCCATTTGGGTTATCCAATGCCCCATCCACATTTATGAGACTCATGAATGAAGTCCTAAAAGACCACATAGGAAAATTTTTGGTAGTCTACTTGGATGATATACTCATCTATAGCAAGACAAGAGAAGAACACCTCAAACATCTACAAATAGTCTTCAAGAAGCTGCATGAAGAGAAGTTGATGATCAACTTGGAGAAATGTGAATTAATGAAACAAGATCTAGTGTACCTTGGGTTTGTACTATCTCAAGGAAATCTAAAAATGGATCCTAGCAAGGTGGAAGCCATCATCAACTGGCCTACTCCAAGGAAAACCACTAAGGTAAGAAGTTTTCATGGCTTATCATAGTACTATAGATAGTTCATAAAACATTTTAGTGCAATTTGTGCTCCTATGCTTGATACTATCAAGGGTGGGGTGAAAACTAAATTTGTATGGAATGAATAAGCTAACCATGGGTTTGATTTGTTAAAGAAGAAGATTTCTACCCAACCAATCTTTATTTTCCAAGCTTTGAGAAGATATTCACAGTGGAATGTGATGCCAACAATGTAGCCATTGGTGCAGTCTTGAGTCAAGAGGGAAGACCAATGGCATTTCACTCTAAGAAAATAAGTGAAGAAAAGAAGAAATACTCCTCTTATGACCTAGAGATGTATGCTCTAGTACAAGCTTTGAGAAATTTGAGGCACTACTTGCTTCTAAAGGAGCTTGTATTTTTTTCAAACAACCAAGCACCGAGTTTCTTGAACTCACAAGATAAGCTCGGCCACAAGCATATGAAGTGGGTTGAATACTTGCAAGCATACACCTTCAACATCAAGCACAAGATAAGATTGAAGAATAAGATAGTAGTTGCCTTAAGTAGAAGAGTCCTGATAGTACAAGAGATACACTTGCAGAGAATGGGAATAGAGAGCTTCAAAGATCTATACATAGAAGATGGAGATTTTGCGAACATCTACAAGGTATGTCAAGAATACAAGAACCACTTTTATAGTCAATTCTCTTAATATACTTTGCAAAGTGATCTCTTGTTTAAAGGACATCAATTGTGTGTCCCTAGAAGGTCCATAAGAGAAAAATTGATTCAAGAGAATCACAATGGTGCACTTATTGGACACTTTGGTGTCAATAAGACCCAAGAATTAGTTCAAAGGTTTTATTTTTGGCCCAAGATGAATATGTTAAGAAATATGTAGAGAATTGTGTTATTTTTCAAAAGGAATAAGGTACATCTTCAAATGCAAGCCTATACCAGCCTCTGCCCATTCCAACCATACCATGGGAATGCCCGAGAATGGATTTTGTAGTGTGATTTCCCAAGACAAAACAAGGAATGGATAGCATTTATGTTATTTTGGATACATTTAGTAAGATTGCAAACTTTGTACCATGCAAGCCAATCCATGATGTCAGTCAGATAGCTCAACTATTCTTCAAGTAGGTAGTTAAAATACATGGTTTTCCATTGAGTATAGTGTCACATAGAGACATGAAGTTTATGAGTCATTTTTGGAAGACTCTATGGCAGAATCTAGTAACCAACTTGTGTTTTTTATCTGCATACCATCCTCATACTGATGGCCAAACTGAGGTAGTCAATAAGAGTCTTGGTAATCTCCTAAGATGCTTAACTAAAGAGTATGGTCAAGTTTGGGACCAACTCATTGGGCAAGCAGAGTATGCTTATAATGACACAGTGAATAGGACTATAGGTAAGATTCCTTTTGAAATAGTTTATGGTGTTCATCTAACAGGCATATTTGAGCTTAGAGATCTAAATGATGGAGCTAAGGGAAGTGTCTTTGCATATGATTTTCTATATTCTATGCAAGAAGTCCATGAATATAGTGAGGAAGACACTCATTGAAAATATAGAGAACCTTAAGATAAAAGTGGATGAGAGGAAAAGAGATGTCCAATTCCAAATTGGGGGTTTGGTGATGGTACACCTCAATAAGCCAAGGTTGCAAAAAAGAGTTCCACATAAACTACAGATGAGAAGAATTGGCCCATGTACTATACTGGCCAAATATGCCACAAATACATACAAGGTGGAACTTCCAGAGGATATGGGTCTATCTCTGGTGTTTCATGTAGCAGGCTTAGTTTGTAAAAAGGCCTGATCCCTGATCTAGATCAGAGTTTGAATGAAGTCATGCAGGAGGTGGAGGAACTCAACTTGCCATATTCACCAATCAAGAAGGTAGAACACATACTCGATTCGAGTCTACAAGAAGAAAAGAAAGAAGGAATAAAAAGAACACTTGGTGAGGTGGCATGGACAAATGGATGTAGATACAGCTTGAGTAAAGGAGATAGAGTTCAAAAAGTTGGGCATTGATCCCATCTTACTCAATCCAAGGGTGGAATGAAGTCTTTTCATTTGGGGAGGATGGTGCAGGGGCACCTAGGCAAACTCCCAATGCTTAGTCAATTTTGGCTTGTAACTAACTCTATCCAAGTTAGTGATTTTACTTTTGACCTTAGAAGGTATTTCAATGTATGTGACTATATGGATTAGAAGTTAGTACTAACTAGAATCTAGTTTAGGTTAGTTTGATTTCTAAGTTGTTAATCCTTAGGATATGCCTAAAATGGGAAAAGTGGTCTAAATTTGTCCTAGACCCAAGAAAAGTGTGGAAGATGCCTGAAAATTTCTTAATTATGTTAATACATCAATTTATATTGGTTAGAGGTCCTAAAAGTTAGTTGGGATCGTAAATGCAAAAGATGCTCAAAAGTTGTCATGACAACATTTGCAACTTTTGCAAATGTTGCATGCAACTTGAAAAATTTGGATTCCATCCATTCTAGGAGTGGGAAATAAATATTGAAGGCATAAAAACATGGGAGAGGAATCTTAATATATTGTGTGGATCATTTCTTAAAGCAGAGGATATTGTAAGCAATTTTTTGAAGTGAATGAAAGTAGTGTGTTCTGGTTTTACAGGACAGTCAACTTGTTTTTATGTTAAAGGTGTGTTAATGGATTTAAAGGTTTAAAATTGTGTTGGATCCTTGAATTAGATAAAAAATTTAATTTAGTGAACAAGTATATTAGAGTTGATTTGATAGTCTTAGGAAATTGTTTAGGATTTAGAGTGTTTACTGGTCCAATTTAGGTAGATTTTGTTTTCATGGCTCCCCCATAGAATCCAATCATGGGAAACTAAAAGGGGTGGATGAATATGTTAGGGGAGTCTCTTTATAGTTTGGATATCCAATTATGAGTCCTAGAGAATAGAGTTTCTATTTTTGGAGCCATGCCCTATGCGAGCTATGGATGTTTAGTTAGGTGTATGGAAGAGAGAAAGTTGAATGCATAAGAAAGGATGTGTATGAAATGTCTAAACCAAGTGTGGTTAAAAATTAATTAGGGTAATATAGATACCTAATTGAGAGCTAAGAGTTTGAACAATCCATTTGGATAGATTTCTAGATAGAAATGAGTCAACTGCATTTTAGGAACCCAAAATGCACTATTAGCCCTAGATTTTGGGACACTAGTGTATAGATGACTTGGGAACCTTAGAACTTGAAAATATTTTAGATCTTCCAAAAGTGTAGTAGGATCCTAGGTTACTTTTTGGGTTTTTTTGTAAGAATTGGGAATAAATTCATAAAAACCCTTTGGATAGGGCAAATTGGTCAATTAGGCTTAATAGGGTCCTTTAGGGAGTGGATTTGGAACTAGTTTGAATTGGGATTGGAGACCTATTCTATTGGACTGAAAATGATGCATAATAAGTGTTCAGATGGTGGAAATGAGCCTTGTAGCATTTATGAAGTTGGAATGGAGGATTTATGCCTAGAATCTTTCATGCAAGAGTGAAGCATTGAGACAAAACTAGTGATAGTTGTCTTTCAAGGTGAAGCACAAAAAACATAACTCACTGTGTTGAGTTAGTGAAGTCTTAGGACATTGGGGAAAATACTTGGGAGATCCTAGTGATGAACTTGGGATCCTAAGAAGAGTAGGACAAGTGAATACCTAGAGGAGTTTGTGTAAGCACACCTTGGAACACTTCCATCACCAATATGCTCCATAGGATTTTCTAGAAATGGATCATGAAATTAACATCCCTCTCTAATACAATGATTAGGGGTAGTCCATGTATTCTTAAAATCTCCTTAAAAAAATGTGCAATATTACTAGCATCATGAGTAGTTATACAAGGGATAAAATGACCCATTTTGCTAAATTTGTCTACCACAACATAGATACTGTCATGTATATGTTTTTTTATTAAGTAGACCTACAATTAAATCCATGCTAACACACTCCTATTGTATATTAGGGATTGGAAAAGGTTGATACAAACCTGTAATGCTAGCTCCTCTTTTGCTTTCATGCACACTACACATTGTTCAACATATTTTGTCACATCTCTTACCAACTTTGGCCAATGGTAAAACCTTTGTACTAACTCTATGGTTTTGTTTACACAAAAATGGCTACTCAAGATACCATTATGTTTCTCTTGAATGATATTCTCTCTCATTTAACCCTTAGGAACAAACAACTGGTTTCCCTTAAAGAACAACCCACTTTGCAAGGTAAAATAAGAAAACTGACTGTGAAAGTGACTCTAAAAATTAGAAAATACCTTGTAGTCTTCACCAAAGTCTTCTTCATCCCTATAGAGGTCCTTGAAACTCTCTATACCAATGCTTTTCAAATGAACTACTTGAATGGGAAAAATCCTCCTACTTAGTGCATCTGCAACCTTGTTCAACTGTCCTTTCTTGTGCTTTATTGTGAATGTGAACTCTTGGAGGTATTCCATCTACTTAAAGTGTCTATTACTGAGATTTTCTTGTGTATTTATATATCTAAGGGCCTGATTGTCAGTAAACACTACAAAAAAATTTGGTAGCAAGTAATGTCTCCATTTCCTAATAGACTAAACTAAGGCATACAATTCCAAGTCATAAGAAGAACATTTCTTCTTGATTTCATTTAACTTCTCACTGAAGAAGGATATTGGTCTACCTTCTCGACTTAACACACCCCATACTTCCATCCCACTTGCATCATAATCCAAAATAAATAGGTTATCAAAACTAGGCAATCTAAGGATAGGTTGTGTTGCTACTTGCTCCTTCAACTTTTCAAATGTTTTTCCTGCTTCAGAGGTCCAGCAAAAATTAGTATTTAGACCACCCTTGATGGTTCCTAGCAATGGTGCACAAATTCCACTGAAATCTCTTATTACTTTCTATAAAAGTGAGCTAACCCATGAAAGCTCCTTATGTCTGTCCCTATGGTTGGTGTAGGCCAAATACATAAGTTCTTGTTTGAAGAACTCACACTTCACTAGATTTATGGATAACTTCTCCTCTTGTGACCTTTTGAGTACCATCTCCACATGCTTCAAGTGCTCCTCTTCTATATTATTGAAGATGAGTATATCATCTAGATACACTACCACAAATATCCCTATGAAATACTTAAGCACTTTATTCATGAGCCTCGTGAATATGCTAGGGTCATTTGAAAGGCCAAATGGTATAACTCTCCACTCATACAATGCATCAGTATCCTTAAAATATGTCTTCCATTCATCCCGGTCTTTGATTCTAATCTGGTGGTACCAACTTTTGAGGTCCAATTTATTGAATTACTTTGCCCCTCCAAGACAGTCCATCAAATCCTTAATTCTAGGAATAGGAAATTTGTATCTAATTGTAATCTTATTAATATCCCTAGAGTCAGTAAAAATTCTCCACTTACCATCTTTCTTGGATGTTAAGACCACATGTATGACACCTGGACTGATGCTCTTCTTAATTAGTTCTTGGGCTAAAAGCTCCTACACTTGTCTACCCACTTCTAGGTTCAAATCTGGAGTAAGCTTATAAGATGCCTTATTTGGAAAGGATGCACTAGGTACAAAGTCAATTTTATGACTTATCACTCTTCTAGGAGGTAAATTTATAGGGGTACCATCACTCACTATATCTTTTTACCCTCCAAGTAGCTCTTGGATTTCTTATGGAAAAGGCTCTTATTTAGGATTCTCTTCCTCCTTAGGCTCAAGAAAGATGGCATACCCTTTACTTCCTTCATCTTTAAGGGTTTTGCTAAACTCCTTTCTACTACTCAATAGGATACTAGGGATCTTGGGTTGTGCCTCATCTTCCTCCAATAAGGACTGAATCTTGAAAGTTCTGCTATCTTTCTTGAAAGATATGGAATTCTCCTTTCCATCATACACTCCAACCCTATCATATTTCCAAGTTCTGCCCAATATTAGATGGCATGCATCCATAGGAAACACATCACAAAGAAATTTGTCCTTATACCCTACAATAGAAAACTCCACCCAAGTTTTCTCATTCACCAACACACTCTTCCCTTTGTTCAACCATGTCACTTTGTATGGATTTACATGAGGTATCTTTGCCAATTTAATTTTTCATAAAGCTTCCTCTGATATGATATTGTCTTTGGAGCCTGAATACACAATAACTATGAAAAATTTGCCAAGAATTTTACATCTCACTCTAAACAAAGCTCTCCTATGCTTGGGCTCATCCTTGATTGGTTTCCTAATCAGAACTCTTCTGAACATTAGGTTTTCTTCTATCACTAACTCAATGTGATCAACCTTGGGTGTCTTAACACTTGTTGTGTCTTCATGAGCATATGCAATCCTTTTACCATTTTTTGATGAAGTAGGTTTATCAGGACATCTATAGGCCGAGTGACCCAATTGACCACACTTATAACATTTCATACTTGCAAAGTATGAGTTGCTTCTTCCTAAACCCATTCCTCTACTAGAGCCTCCTTGAGTACCTCTACCTCTGGTATAACCCCTTCTTGGAGTAGTTTCACTACCATGCTCTGTCAACTTTGACTCTCCCTGGTTTCTTTGTTCATTACCTCTACCTTTATAACCACCTCTATGAACTCCTTGGTCTCTTCTTATGCCTCTTCCTCTGACATTAGAGTATCCTTTCTTCTTGTCCCTTTCTTCCACCTTAAGAGCTAATTGGTGGCACTTCTAAATAGTAGTTGGAGTCCACAAACTTATCTCTCCTTGGATGTTCTATTTTAGACCATCCAAATATCTTTCTACCTTAATTGGTTCCTCTACTTGAATCTTGGACTTGAGACATAACTTCTAAAACTCCTTTATATAAGAGGCCAAATCCAAATCTTTTTTCTTCACACCTTGCTTCTTTCTATGAAGTTGTATTTCATAGACTTCTGGTAGATAATTTTCTTTGACTTTAGTCACCATGTCTTTCTAGTTAGCTATAGGTTGTTTACCCATTCTAACTCTTTCATCTTGTAGGTACTTCCACCATGTCAATGATGATCCTCTTATCCTTGACTTTACAACCTTGAGTTTTGTGCTTCTGTAACACCTTCACACTCAAAATGGTTTTCCATCCCTTCAATCCACTCCATCACTGCCTCAATATCCATTTTCAAACTAAATAGTGGTACACCTTCTAATGCCTTTCCACCTAGTTCCTTGATGGCTTTCAAGAATGGTTCTTCATTCAATGGAGGGTCTAGTCCAATGATGATATCTTTCTCATCAATATGATTTTTACCTCTATCACTACTTTCACCTTCTTTGCCTTTATCTCTAGCTCCGTCAACAACTTCTTGTATTTTTATGCTCATTTCATCTAGGGATTCGTCAAGGAGACCTTTTTCTCCTTTTTGTCACCTATATCTTTAGATAACTCTGCATTAGTCACATACTAATATCCCCTACTGATTCACCAGTATATAGAGACATACACCAAATCCTAAATCTTTAACTTGCTCTGATACCAATCTAATGTAAGGAAAAGTATTTCTCTCTAACCCTACCTTCTCCTAGTATCTTCTCTAGGCCACTTCTCTAGCCTATTAGGGTTCTTCACAAACCATAACTCTCAAGGATTCCTTTCTTAATCCGTCACCTACTCAACTTGTCCACACCAACAATGAAACTAATTCAATCACTAACATTCTCCATGGATGTCTTCTTGCATTCCAAACATCAAATATTCACAAATGATCAAGCTCAACCAGCAATGGAGAGGAAGGTTCTATCCTAGGGAATTTAACTCATGACAATTCCTAACACTAAAAAGTTGTAATGAAATTCTTATCAATTTCAAGAACTTTCTTGAATTTGTACAAAACAAGGCTACAAAGAATTAGGCCTAATTACACAACTTTTTTGCACATAACTTCAAAACTTTCCCAACAAGGTGTGTAAAAATAGGTGCAGCTCCTAATACCCTTTTAGAATACCTTTATGATTTATTATTTTTTACTTCGCCAAACTATCCATACAGTGGGTTTCTATAATCAAGCCTAAATTAAAGGGTTTCCCAAATTACAAAGAACAAACATAAGGGTTTGCTCTCTTACTAGGAAGAAATCCTCACTAGAACTTATCCTTGTACATGGATCTTCTTCACACACATATCCCCCTCTCCACATTCTATTATTGAAGAAACCAATGCATTCAATCTCTCTTAATGCTTCTGCAACTCACTGTGATCTGTAACCATGCTTCTCTGGCTCTCCTAGGGCATCACTGCGAAAATCACCAACTTTCTTTCCAGGGCCCAAGTTTCTACCATATGTACACACATGGAGTCTAGTCACTAATCCAAAAGGGCCGTACAATTTCTATGGTGGGAGAATGAACTAGCACTCCATTCTTTACAAACTTCCTGGTTCAGGCCAGTGACAGTGTAGAACTCCAAATATTTACAAAAAGTGTATAAAACTAAAAACAAATACTATCTAATTCCACATAGAATTCAAAGAAAAACTACCCTACATCATGCATGAGTTACAATTCCCAAAATAATCCATTAAAGACCCACTGTAATGCCAAAACAACAAAATTACATACACAAGCACATATGCTTTCTTGAATTAAAAAATGTAGGTCTGTACTGTGGCAACCAACCTTGCTACAAGGTCAAATTTCCCCTTATAAAGGGTGGTGAAGTAGTTATCAACCCCTGAGGGCATCTTTAGAATGAGTTTTCCAATTCTTGCAAATGTTGTCAGAGCAACATTGCAAAGTTGCAAAATGCAACTTTGACAACTTTTTCCCATCTCTTGTCAACTATACCAAAATGCTTCAAATCTTCACTAAACTTCACCAAACACCCAAATAAGGGTAGACATATGATTCTAACCTACCTTAAACCCTAATTTCCTCATGATGACATCATCATGACAAATGAGCCAATTAGAAGGCTTACAACTTATTAGCCCTAATTGTACTTCCTAAAAGGTCCTAAGACTCAAATTGAACACATCCTATATCACCTATTCTATGGTCAACATGATCTTAAGCTTGAATCAAGCTTATTAAAACCCAAAATTCCATAAGGTGCACACACACACACACACAACTTAATTTAGTTAACTAGATTGCCAAAACAACCTATGGGTGCTCCTACACCACTTACCTTGACTATTCAAACATTGCAATGCTTGATGATTGGTAAATAATACAAATTACTTAGGAAACAATTAATATCTCCATTTATTCAAGGCTTTAACTAGGGAATAGAACTCTTGATCATACACCAAATATATTTTCCTTAGATCATTCAACTTCTCATGAAAATAAATCTTAGGTCTTCCTTCTTTACTAAAAATTTCTCTAATTGCATTCCCACAAGCATCACAATCAACTTGAAATACTTTCATAAAATCATGTAGGGATAACATAGGTTGTTTAGTTACCTTTTGTTTCAACAACTCAAAAATTCTATTTTCTCCACGTGTGGACCTGAAATCCTTCTTATCTCCCCTCATTGTCTCAGACATAGGAATACAAACCCAACCAAAATTTACAATGAGTGTTTTGTAGAAACTAACCAATCTATTAAATGATCTCACCTCTCTAGTGCTTTCAGGTGTATTCCATTTAAAAATTACTCTAAATTTTTAGGATCCATCCTCAATCCTTAAAGTGATATCACAAAACCCAAGTATACCAATTGTTCCTTCATTAAACTATACTTCTTGATATTTATTAACTTCTCCTCTTAACCTTTACAAAAATTGTCTCAAATGCAATAATGTGTCTATTTTGTCTTACTAAAAATAAAAATGTCATCCTAATACACCATAATAGACTTACCCAATAATTTATTTAATACATCAGTCATAAACTTGATAAAAGTCGTCAGTGGATTAGTTAGTCCAGAAGTAATCATGAACCATTCATATAGTTCTTCATTTCTCTTTAATGCAATTTTCCATTCATCACCTTCTCTAATTCAAATATGATGATAGCCACTCTTCAAATTAGCCTTTCTAAAATATATAGCTCCACTCAAATAATCAATTATGTCATCCATCCTAGGAAAACTAAATTCATACTTCAATATAATCTTGTTTATTTATCTTTAATTAGTACACATTATCTATTTTCCATCCTTCGTAGGTACTAACACTGCTAGTACTACAAAAGGACTCAAAATTTCTCTAATCAAACCCTTCATTATCAAATCTTGCACTTGTTTATTCATCACTTCATTCTTTGTTGGTGTCATTCAGTGTGTTCCTTTATTAGACAAACTAGCTCTAGGAATCAAATCTATGCAATGAATGATACTTCTCATAGGAGGGAATCCATTTGATACAATATTTGAGATGATATCTACATACTTTGTCAACAATTCCCTTATCTCCTCTCTATTTTCTTATTCTAGTCCCAATTCTACAATCTTCTTAGGAACTAAAGAAAAACACACATTCTCATGCTTCATCACATCCAAGAATTTCCTTCAATCTATTAAATATATTCTAGAACTAGAGCATACTTCACCCTTAAGAGGTTCTTCCAAAGGTAAAAAAAATTTGGTTCATACCATTATCCACAATAGTATACACATTTATCCTACTATCATGTAGCCCTTCTTTATCATACTATCAAGGTTTACACAAAAAGATATGACACGCATCCATTGGCATAATATTAGATAAAATTTCATCATAATAATTCCCAATCTTTGATTTTACCAAACATTATTCTCTTATGAATACCTTGTGATCATCTTGAATCCATGCTATCTGATAGGGCTTAGGATGCTTCAATCTCTCCAACTTGAGCTTTCTCATCATCTCTTATGAGGCTAAGTTATTAGAACTACTACTATCAATTCTAACTTGGAAAACTTTTCCTCCTACTTTGCCTCCTATTTGAAAAAAATTCTTCCTCCACAAGGGTTCCTTCTTCATCTCCTCATGATATAGATTTATTCTAATTATCCTTGATTATTTATTTTTTTCTTAACTATTATTGATTTATCTAGTAGGTTCCTCTTCCTAAACAAAGGTTGTTCTTCTGCTACTCTTTTTCTTTCTTTAAGAATTTTCCTATTTATATTCAAAGGCTAAGTGTCCTTCTCCTCCACAATTAACTAAACTACCTCTAAACACTTTATTATCATCTCTCCTATAACTTTAATTTTGGTAGTCACCTTGTCATCCATTTTGATTTGAAATTCTATCATCTTTTGTATAAGAGTCATCATCCTTGTCTTCTATCTTTCCTTTGTTCTAATCAACAAAAGATTTTCCACCTCTTCCTCTCTAAAATCTTCCTCCTCTTCCTCTTTGTCTTTGTTCATTTATTTTGTTCATCTCTTTCTCATCTTTAAGGGTACATTGGTATGCTTATTTTTCACTTTGTAACTTAATCAAACTGATCTAATCTTGTATAGATATCCTTAAGCCATTCAAGTATCTAGCAACCTATTCCACTTCATCCTCAGTATGTCTAGATATAATGTTCAACTTTTATAACTCTTCTGTATACTTCTTAACACGTAATTCCTTCTCCTTTAGAGCTTGCAAATTTTGAAATAGATTCATATGATAATTTGTAGAAAAACATAGGGTTTCAACATATTTACCATCTTATCCCAATATTTTATCTTCTCTTTTTTGTCTCCTTTGTTTATTGGTCTATAAGTGCTCCCACCGTAGCGATGCATGTCCTTTGAAATTTGTGCAAGCATACTTAATCTTCTTGTTTTCTTTAGTCCCTTAAAATTGAATGTACTTTTCTATCTCTATGATACAATGAATCAATTCATGTTAATTCAATCTACCATTGTAGTTTAGTAGATTAAAATCAGTTTTACTTCCAACAATGGCTAGGTCTTTGATGAACCTTTATTCCCCTTGATCAATTTATATTTGATTTTTATTATCAAGTGCAACATTGTGCCCTTCTTCTCCTTTGTCATCACTATCATCTCTTATATGTTGACCTATTCTTTCGATCATTTCAACAACATGTTGTTGGAATAATGGAAGGGTGTGTACTGAGAGGGGAGGGGTGAATTAGTACTCTTAAAAACTTTTACACTTTAAGCCTTAGTAATCTTTTCTTGCATAATTGACCATTTTTTTTTTACTACCTTATGCATGTAATATCATAACATAAATGTAAGAGCATATAAAAAACATAGAAACATTCATGAAACTCATTTCACATGACACAAGAATTGATAATGCAGAAGACCCTTGTTAGAAGGTAAAAACTACGGTGGGGATGAAACCCACAAAGCTTCACTATCTATAGAATGGAAGGTGTCAGTTAAGGCTACAAGTTGTGACCACTTATGATGACCTTAACGTGTAAGGAGTAACATGCTAGACTTGTTAGGTCTAATCAGTTAAGATATTTTAGAAACACAATGTATGTGTGCACTCAGTTAAGAGATTTACAATAAGACTGTTAAGTCCACCTTCTTGAAGGATTTATTTTATTTGCTACAATTATTAGAGACTAGACAAAAATACTTATGGCCTGATATCTTGCAATATTGAATTGCTAAATATAGATCCATTAAGTTCACAAAAAACAATATCACCTTCTTGTGATGGATAATACCTCTATTACTTCTCGATAGCCTTATATGAAGTTCTTGATAAACTAAATTCTTCTTTATCTATCCTTGTGCATGAAAACCTCTATCTAATCCTCAGGATGTCCTCTGTAGGTACAATCATCATGTTCTTGATTGATTACTACATCTATTTATACAATATTATGACCTAATTAGGTTTCACGTTTTTCTTGATAACTCTAAGGATAAAAGGTTTACAACTTGACCTTGATCTCCTAGTTTGCATGAATACAATTAGTTAAACTAATTAAATCCACAATTTTCAATTTTCTTGATCCACCAAAAAATGTTTGTCCAGCTAAAAAAAAAGCTAATTTAAAGACTAAAGACCTTTAGCAGACATGTAGTTCATATCCACTTTTTTGGTCATAAAGTTGTCTCTCGGTAGACTGGTGCTCGTTATACTCTATAGAATATGCTTGGTGATGTCTCTATAATCATTCTTCTTGGTTTACTTTGTAGATATTCTCTGCTCATTTTACTCTATGATCTAATATGCTTGGTTTACTCTGTAAATTGTTTGTCGGTGTACATTGTGACCGACTGTCCAAAACTGTTTCCTTGTATACTAATGACAACTTCTGATCCTTTAAGGATTATCAATCTCCCCCTTTTGCATTAGTATTAAAAATTGATATGTACAGTGTATACAGCAAGTGTAATTACCTTGTCAATGACTCCCCCTATGTGCATGCCTTGGTATAATTTATGTTCATTTTTTCCTTTGTACATATTTCCTTTTTGGTATATACATTTTTCCCCTTTGGTACATTCATTTTCCCCCTTTTCTGAAATTAGTGACAAAGATGTAGTACTTACAGATTGTCAAATATGTGTGAATGGGATTTTTGTATGGCTTCTATTAGCTTGTGCAATTTCTCCTTGAGGTGTTTGAGGGTGAGGTGCTCCAAATTTATTATGGTCTGCATGTCATAGATACTCACTGTGACTGACATCTCTGGGGTGGAAATTAGATTTTTTTCCAAATTCATGTGTTGTAGAAGCAACGTGAGATTTTGTAGTAACATATCTTTGATTTCGGTTACTTCATCTCTAATTTTGATTTCTTCCTTTTTAATTTCAAGTCTCAACCATTTGGATTCTACAATTTTCTCATAGTGCAGTTTGAATGCATTTGGCTTGGTTGACAAACTTTGTGCACTAGCTTTCAGATCCTCATTTATTTTAGTAACATTTTCACTATGCTCGGTAGTGAATTTCTCTAGTGTGCACAACTTTTCAACTATGTTAACTACTTCTGATATGATTGGTTCTAGTGTAGTTACTAGCTCAGAAAGTTTTACCTTGTTCTCTGCCACTTCTTGGTTGGTTTTCTTGGTTAGCTTGTAGTGACACTTCTCTTATGCATGTTCTTCAATAACCTTGTCATCTTCTACATTCTGTGATGTTATGGCCTCAGTCAGAATTTCTAGTTGATCAAGGATTGGTACATCTTGATCAATTTGTGTGTCAGGAACTATTTGCAATCGGATTTCCTTTTTAGTATCCATGGCTTGTGAATTTTTGTGCTCCTTCTTGAGCTTGTCTTGTATTGCCTTCCTTTTTCTTATTTTTCCATACTTTGTTAGTGATTGGGGATCTAGTTTTCTTGGATCATAGTCGAGTATGTCAATGATCTCATCAAGTGCTATTGGTTCTTTGTTCTTCTTGTTCTTTTTCTTCTTGGGAATGGTACTAGAAGCATGGGAATGAAGGATTATAGCAAGATCCTTCTCTGGCTATGTTGATTTCGGTGATTTCCTCAGAGGTGTGGTTCCTTTGGTATGTTTCTTGGTATGAACATGTTGGTTGGCTATAGACGTCTCTACTTCAACCTTCTCTTTATATGCAGCCTTATTTGCCTCTTCAGTGTTCTTGGCAGTGGCATCACTCGGTTTGTCCTCTCCACTTGTATCTTTCTACTCTTCATTTGTGTTTTTCTGCTTCCCATGTTCATCATCTTTGTCCTCTAGTATGTTTGCATCAGGCTCAGGTGTTTTCTCTTTTTCTTTAGTGATTATATTGATATCTTATATCAGTAAAGGCATGTTACCTAGTACATTTGCCTATGCAACATCAACAGTTTCATGTTCTTTTGTTTTCTCAGTGACAATACTTACATCTTCATCACCCTTGACATTATCATCAGAATCACCTTGAGTTATATCTTTTATAGTGATATTTGGTGTTTCTCCTAATGATTGTAGTATTTGAGGAATATCATCCATGGCCTTACTTGCCTCTATTGTCAAATCAATTGGATTGCCATCCTCGGTGTCATTGATGAAAATATGCTCAGGGCTTGGTGTGGCGTCCTCCTCATTGTGAGAAGTCTCGGTGATAGCTACTATTTTCTCAGGTGGATTAAAGATTTGGGTCCAAATCTTTTTGGTGTCCTTGTGAATATCTTCAAGCTTGTTCTCCCATACCTTGTAAGCTCTAGTCTTTGCCAAAAAATTATTTGCATATTCCTGCATTGTTGACTCAATTTCTTCAACTGTTGACACTAGCATGTAATTTACTAAGATTCTTTCTCTCATTTTTTTTTCCATATGCAATGCATATGTCCGCCTGGATGATATCTTATCATTTAGCTCTCATGGAATATGACTTCTGAATTGTAGAGGTACATACTTGTATGCTAACTTCATTTTGATGATTTCATCCTGTGATTTATTCTCTTCCTTGGTAGATAGATGTACCCATTGTCTAATATTATTATTTGATATACTACCTATATTGATGATTGACAGTGCAATTTCATCAATTGTCTTAGGAATTTTGGCCTTTTCTACCTAAATTCTTTGTTCTCTTTCATCCTTTTCTATATCATCCCCATCTTCTCTTCCTCTTAGATATGTACTTCTCTATTTCGGTGTTATTTTCCCAGTTGAGGTGCTAATATTTATTTTATGATAAGTTCTCATAGTTCCTTTCTTCAATGGTGGTGAGTCTACCTCTTTTGTTGTCTTACTCCTTGTTCTTGATGCAGTTGTTACATTAGTAACCTTTGGTTTCTTGATAGGTGGTGCATCTAATTCACTAGACTCTGAATTACTTATCTCTTTAGCTTCACTTAAGGGTGACTGCTCCTCGGTGATATCTATTGATTGTTCTAAGTCTTCATATTTTACGTACAGTTTCTTTTAAAGAGTGTTCATTATTTTTGTCTTCATGTTTATCTTCTTTACTACTAAAATAGTCTTGATTCTAGACTTGGCTTCTTCATATGTTCTAAAGCTTTTCAAGGTTTTATCCACTGGCTCATTTAGCAGGTTTTTAATAGTTGTTGTAGCTTGATCAATGTAAATTTCATGTTGTAGTGGTGTTAACCATTTTGTTTGCGGTTGTGTAGGTTTGATGAGTGTTGAGTTGGTGTCAAATGCAAAACATATCTTATCTTTTTACTTTTCCACTAGTTGATTAGGGATTCTCAACCTCTTTTGCATCCTATCCTTGAATGTTGTGAAGTATTCATCCATTATAGGTGTAAAGTTATCTCCTAGTGACTTAATGAAATCACTAATCTGTGCACTGATTGGTCGGTTTGTGTCCCAAGTGACATTACCAACTGAAGGGAAGAAGTTCACAAAAACAATATCACCTTACTGTGATGGATAATACCTCTATTATTTCTTGGTAGCCTTCTATGAAGTTCTTGATAGAGTGAATTCTTCTTTATCTCTCCTTGTGCATGAAAACCTTTTTTTGATCCTTAGATGTCCTCTACAGCTACAATCATCATGTTCTTGATTGATTACTACATCTATTTATACAAGATTGTGACCTAATTAGGTTTCACTCTTTTCTTGATAGCTCTAATGATCAAAGGTTTACAACTTGAACTTGATCTCCTATTTTTCATGAATACAATTAGTTAAACTAATTAAATCCACAATTATCATTGTTCTTGATCCACAAAAAATGGTTGTCCAACTAAGAAAAAAGCTAATTTAAAGACTAAAGAGCTTTAGCTGATGTGTAGTTAAGATCCACTTTTTTGAAGAATAAAACTGTCTCTTGGTAGACTGGTGCTTGGTATACTCTATAGACTATGCTTGGTGATGTCTCTGTAATCATTCTTCTTGGTTTAATCTATAGACATTTTGTGCTTGATGTAATCTATGATTTGTTGTTCTTAGTTTAGTCTATAAATTGTCTATCAGTGTACACTTTGACCGACGGTCCAAAACTATTTCCTTGTATACTAATGACAAATTTTGATCCTTTAAGGATTATCACATGTAATCCACCAACAATCTATCATAAAATATCTAACACAATAGGATCTACCTCTCTCCTTCCACCTCTAGTATTCCCTCCTTGAACCATCTTTACATAAATCCTCTGCAATTGTAGGTCAAATCATCTCTCTACCACCCTACAATAAATACTTCTAGGGAATCAAAACCTTAGGTACAAGGATTCACCACCTCAAGAATGAAACTTTCTCTGATACCACCTGGTGCAACCATGGGAGGAGGGACCTTATGGAGACTAGTCCAACCATGCAACAAGAGTCACACTATAGAATCAACACTTCAAGAAAAATAGGTTATTGAGAGAATGCAAGATCCAATGTTTGCATTAACATAGGTTCATGAGATTATATAGAATTAGCAAGAAACATGTAGCCTTATATTCCAGGCATACAGGATTGATTATATACATAAATTGGAGCTTCTCTTCACTGCTAAAATTTGTGACATTAATCTAACAATCACCACCTCCTAAATAAATAGTTATAACATATATAT
>MU228126.1:1982832-2029005 GCA_018584345.1 Thuja plicata | reverse complement strand
GACTCTTATAACCCTTTACGACACTTTAAGACCTCTAAGCTATATTCATAGGAATCGTAAAGGATCATAAAGGGTCATAAGGGGTCCTGAGACACAATAGATGAGAAAAATAAATGTAGGCATCATGGTCACAATTCTTTGGAGATACCACCGAATTATGTTGTCTCCAAAGAATTGTGACCATTATGCCTACATTTATGTTTCTCAACTATTGTGAGATTAAAAGTCTTCTAAGGAACACATCATGTCTAGGTAGAACTGCATAGGATCATCACCAAAGGGGGTTCTGGATCAGAGAACTCCCTTTCACTTAATACTTATGAAGAAATCAATGGTATACTAATTGTTTAGGATGGTAAGTTTCCATTGATGGCTTCAAATTACCAGGAAAAAGGTTTTGTCTAGTACAAAAGACTTAGCAACATCCATAGCATTTTGCTTGAATGCATTATACCCCTAACGTACTTCATGGAAATATTTTACATCAGGATTACAAGGAAATGTATACCAAGATTTATATAGAGAAAAGTGTTTCTCTTGGAAAATGGTTGATGGTGATTGATGAAGAAGATTTGAAAATGATGATTGATCCAATTCACATTGGTGCAACATTTTCAAATCTTCTTCATAATCATCATCAAATGAACATTTTCAAATCTTCTTCATCATTCACCATCTCAGTATTATACAATCATCTTTTGTCAAATGATATTTCATATGAACCACTTTCTTTTCAAACAATTAATACATATTATTTAAGATAAATCTAATTGGTTTTTTAAAATTTTGTGATATTTCTTTTAGGATTCAACTGTGTAGTTTTTGACTCAAACTCATTGACCCATGTTTTATGAGTAGTGGTTCACAAGAACCCATCTCTCATGAGAATGAATGGAACACTACTCATGAGAGATGGGTTCTTGTGAACCACTACTCATGAATCATGGGTCAATGAGTTTGACTCAAAAATTACATAGTTGAATCCTAATAGCAATATCACAATTTGAAATCTTGTGGAAAATATCACAATTTGACTTGTTGCAGAAACATGAATGAAGCTCACAAGAATATAATAATCTACCACCCACCTGTTCAATTCTATGAGAGTAAAAAATTATGTTGTTTGTGATGGTCTATAACTTAAAATACTTAATTAAAGACCTCTATCAAAAATGCAAACCTATTGCATTTTTCAGCTCCACCTAATATCCAATGTATATGAATTGAGCTTGCCTATTGAACTAGGCACCTCCTTCTGCATTGATTGAAACCAAGAGATTGTCACTAAAACATGATTATTTTAAAATGAAATACACCAAGGAGTACCATTAGAAATATTGACCATTTACAATCATCAACAGTAAACCTAAATCAAATAGTTCATTTTTTTATCAGCATGTGTAGTCTCTATGCATATGAAAAGTGAATGAAATATCAAGCTGAAATAATACAGTGAACACAAATTAAAATTCAAGGCCTAATTTATCAAGAGAAACAAACAATGTGGAACCCCACAATCAAAAAAAGAAACACGCTTTGTCAACAATGTTCAAAATCCTATCACGAAGGATAGACATATGAAATAAAAAAGGGACATGTGTTGTTGGGTCAGCTCCCATTAGTGCTTAGGAAAATCTGCATGTTCATCACCTCTGCATATCAAGTGGCTCTAATGGTAGATACAGATGCTACAAAACTTGATTGGGACAATGGAATTTACAAAGTAAGGAAATGTGAGAGGATCAATCAAATAATCAAAAGAAGAAACATGTTTTGTCAACAATGTTCAAAATCATTAGGACTATAGAAAAATAATTAAGACTATAGAAAATCAAGCTCTAGAAATGGATGGTTTTGATGCTTTGTCATTACAAAAATTGAGCATTCATCATTTGGTACTTCTTGATGTATTCCATTTAAGTATGCTAGGCACAAAGTATTCCATTTAGACATGTTCAAAATTTTTCTAGTAATTATTTGAGGAATACAAACATGCAAAGTATTCTCTAATCACATAACCAATGAATGAAAATTAAAATACCAATTTATTTAACAATTGAAATGTCTCAAGTAGACAATATTTTCAATGGAACTACTTTGATAACATATAGTTACAAATAGGAGATTGGATTTGATGAGTCTTCACCTGTCCATATAAGAGTTGACTAGAGAATGTATATGCATAGGTGAGAAACATGCAGATTTGACCAAGTGTTAATAGGAGCTAGACCCCACAACAAATGTACGTGTGATGATATCTTCCCTACACTCCCCTTTTATCAAAACCACACATACACTACCCAAATACCATTTCCCAACTACTTTGCAACTTCCTTTAACCGGTTACAGCCAGTTATGACTGTTTGAAATTAGTTTTTGTTTAATATTGTTGTCAAATTGACAACATGGCTATCAATTCGACCACTCCTTAACTTTTTGCATTGTATTAAAATTTTCAAAATGATATTATGACTCTATCCTAACACTCAAACCCCTTAAATCACTCATAAACCCCATACATGAGCTTTTTAGGCCTATTTTGCCAATTTTAGGCAATTACATCATTTAGCCACTTTTAGTGCTCTTGACATTGTTAAAAGGATCTATTGGCCACATTACAAACATTATGGAACTTTATAGGTCATTAAACCCTTCATCAACCTTAGGATCCACAAATGTCCCCCAAGGTACACTTTATACCCCAAATGCCATTAAGGGTTACAATGCTCTGATCCTTTACAGAAGGATTCACATACAATCTAAAACATAATACAAACATATTTAAATAACCATTATTGGTCTCATTAACATAACTCTAAATTTCTCGTTAACATCTAAAGTTTATTCATTCATTCGTCTATTAATAAAATGTAACACTCAAGAATTATCACAACATTCATTAACACATAAGATTAATTAGCATTCATTAACACACATTTATTAGCATTCATAAGACTTATTAGAATTCATTAAGGCATCATAACATTCACTAACACATAAGATTATAACATCGAGACATAAACATCAATCATTATCAAATAAGTTGCATAAATGAGAATCATTTCTTTTCTGGATTTTTTTTTTCCTTCCCTATATTATTGCAGAGGTGTATTCATCTCGATATTGTCATTTCTTCTCACCCGTGCACGTGATCTCACTATCCTTTGCAAGGGTGGGTCCTCTACAATAACAAATAAAAGGTTTAAATTAAAAACATATTATCATAATTGGGGTTAATTTAAAAACATATTATCATAATTGTTACAAGCATTTCAGTACTTTAAAAAACATAAATGTGACGCTCTTTACCTTGTCCAACCACATCTTCTTGCCCAACGACTTGAACCTCAACACGCTCATCAAGAACCTCTACATCCCTTGCAACTGCAATACAAAATGTTTTCTTAATCCCAACACATTATAATTAAATTTTTATTACTACGCCAAATTCAATTTAAAATGTTTACTTGTATTAATTAATCAATAATCAAAATTTGAATAGAAAATGTATACCTTGAGTACTACAATGCACATTCAAATCTACGCCTTGTCATGCTTGGATGGTGTTTCAGGATCACAAGGCTGCATTCTTGTCATGCCCAAAAGTTGGGCAAAAACACACAAACAAAGGCTTTTTTTAAAACACACTAAAAGAAGTGGTCACACTATCACAAAGGTAAAGAAAGTGCATGCAAAACGGTGTAGAGGAGAAATAGTAACTGAAAAGGTCATACGAGGTAGGATAGCTCTTAGAACTATCCTACAAGGAATTCCTAAGCTAGATACCTCGATCGGCATGCAAATCGAGATAGTTGAATAAAAGTCAACAAAAGTTGACCAAAAGTCAACTATACTCTGAACTATGTGAAAGGGAGTTACTAGGGTCTACTAACTCCTATAGAGGGCTTAGGCATGCAAACCGAGATGGTTGACTAGAAAGTCAACCCAAGTTGACCAAAAAGTCAACTATCTCTAAAAAATGTGAAACTGAAACCCTAGGGTCCAAAGGCTGCAAGAAGCACCGGGTTCAAAAATTGAGGCAAACAGACAAGGTTTGACCATGGTTGACCAAAAGTCAACTATGCATGATATTGGACAAAAGTAACGGTAATATCCTTAAAAAGTTAATTGTGATGATAAGGGGTTGTCTGCACCCACTTATCGACAAATAACGTCATCTAGGTTATAAAATTTTAAAAAAATGTAGATAATTTAATAAATTAATTACATTAAAGCATTATATTTAAAGACTATTAATAATTTAACTCCTTTAAGTCTAATCAAAATAAAATCCAATTAATAAAAAAATTAAATCAAATCTAATTTAAACATATCTAACTAAATTCTAATTTAAAGCAATAATAAAATATAATCAACAATAACATACTACTATATAAAAAAACAAACAAATCTAATATAAACCTTAAATGAAATCGTATTCATACTACAAAATAAATACCTAAAAAGAATATAATCTAATCTAATTTAAAAACATTATTTTAATCTTATAAATACAATCCCTATCTTAGCATTTCGAAATATGAGCTAAATGATTTTTTTAAAATTCATATTATACTATGCTCTAAAAACTAACCCTAAAAAAAAATAATGCGCAGGGCATCAAATGAGGAAGAGGTAGCGTTTTTTGGGGAGGCCGCTCAACGACGGTTTGGGGAGAAGTGGTGGGGAACCAGCGGAGCGGTGCCCCCCACACCCCACTGTCCAAGCACAGCGAGTGGGCAGCCGACCACAGCTGGAGCTCCACCCCCCCACTGTGTTACACAGAGGGGTGGGGGCAGCGGCCCTCCCCACCCAGAATTATATTTTTTTTTTTTAATTTTTTTTAAAAAACTTTCTAATTCCATCTTTTTTTCCCCTCGTTATATATATTTTTTAAAAACACTTTTAATAAATAGGTAATTTATACCATAGGGTGAAGGGTTAAAGTAGCATGTCAAAAAAAATAATAATCTAATATTTTTTTTTTAAAACTGACTGGTGAAAAAATGTTTGTACCTAAATAGCGGGTATATATATATATATATATATATATATATATATATATATATATATATCAAGGATATCTATATTTTATTCCTAAGGTATGCATGGAAGGAAATTTAAGTTTGAGTAGTTTTTTTTTTTTAAATTTTTACCAAAATTTTACTAAGGTAAAAAAAAATGAAAATATAGATATCTCTTAAATCAAGATCACTAAAATTATAATTAATTTAAAGTTCAAGCTCCTACTATACTCAATGGTTTGATATCAAAATGCTATCCTCGATTTGAATACAAGAGAAAGTTACATGGCCTAACAAACCAAATAATGCTCTTTCCAACTTGAGTTATAAATTTCCTCGTAATGAAATCTAGGTGCAAATATTAAATTTACTTCTACAATTTTTATTTTGCAAAATTTGCATAATGAACAATTAGATAAGGTATTTTAACAACAAAATTTCTTCAACTTCTCCAATTTATAAAATGAATATCATTACATTTTCATTGATCATTCATGATAGAATAAAGCATACAAGTTCCCACTTCGAACAAGATTTATAATTACATAATGGTTTTAATTCAAATAATATTACAAAGATTCTCTTGAGACCTTGAAGCATCTTGCCCAAAATAAAATAATGGAAAAGTTTAAAATTACAAGGGTGAACAGTGACGATTTTCCCATGGTACTCATCTCCCTAAACAGGGTAATCTATAGTCATAAATCATCCAGCTGAAAACTTGTGGCTGGGGTTGACCATGGAGGCTCACCTCCCAACCTAGGCCTTTACAAGGCCACCCCCAAGCTTGGGGATCGAATCTGTAACAGGATACAAACAGGCATACACAACTAGCAGGAAATGCAAACAAAATGCTGATACACAAGTAAACCTCCCAACACAAGGGTTTACAAGAGGAAGGTCTCCAAGAGGCCTTCCTGAAAAAAGGGGTAGTGGTAGACCTCACTGTAGGAGAAAGCCAAGAATCTTAATGAAAACACAAGCCTCACATGGACTTGTAAAGGACCATCTTCACAAGATGCAGTCCTAAAATAATCTTCATATGCCTCCTAGGTGCCCTCAGGCCCTTCTTGGCATCATGGGTATCATGTTACCCCATCTTTTTCCCTTCACACATGGGAGACTCTACACTAATAGGAATCATTTCCATCTACCCCTTCAAGGTTAGTATTCCCTCCCAAGGGTGAGTGTGCCTTGAAGACCCATTCAAAATCCAATTGACAAAATAAAAACATTATGAAACAAAAAGATTAAATTTAAATTTTGAAGATAAAACTTCAAAACACAATGGACTGCATTAATGGATTTTCAAGATCAAGAACACACATGAACAAAGATAATTTACTTTAAAGAGATCCAACCTTAATTCCAAACTAAAATGAGGAATGTATTGTTGTTGAGCTATCCTTCCTAAGATCCTTCTCTAGAAGCTCCTTCAATTGAATTCTGTCTCTAAGGGTAGAGAGTGGGTGAACCTCAACTCATCTTAAATCCTTCCCTAATTAGGAAAAACTCCAATAAGAACAAGGCTTAACCCAAAGGTGAGGTGACTCTAACCAACCCTTACTATCCACTTGCCTAAACTCTCCATGGGTGGAGTCAAATGCAACTTGAGTAGAAGAGAGAGTGAGGTTAACCAAACTTACACTCCTCTTAAAATTCGCTCAAGTCTAGAAATGACACTTTAAGGGAGCAATAAATGAGTTTAGAGGCTCATTAATGATAGAAAATGACCCCTAACCCATAGGGTACCAAGTTGGGTAACTAAAACTGACCCCGGTTACCCCCTGGGAGCCCAAAAGACCCTCCAAAACTAACCCTGAAGTTACCCTACGGATTTCTAAGCCAAGAAGACTTTCTAGAAACTTCCAACCCAAGGATAAGCTTGGGTACTACTCCTAGGTAACCTTAGTTAACCCTAAAAATAACCATGGTTTCCCTTACTAGCCATGTCAACATTAAATTGCAACACTTACCAAATTGTGCACATTAAATTAAAACAAATGACATGACTCAATCACATGAACATTTACTAATCTAATTACACACATGAAAACCATGTTTAAGAAATAACCACATAAACAATGAGGTCCATGTCTCTTTATATAAACAGGACCTTGGAAAGTATGAACATTTCCATAGGTTCCAGTACTGGGTCCCCGGTTTAGATCCATGGTCAACTTTTCATGCACACTCAATGCACACATCAGTAGATCCAAAACAACATGATATGAAACATACATGAAATCAATAATATACATGCATATAACCCATAACTACATTAGAACTTAAATAACCTAACATTGGTTTCCTAAACCAAATTCATTATATTACATTCATACATTTAAATCTCATATACGACATCATCATAACTGAAAATTGAATCAAACATAAAGCATCTCAAATGTACCCTGATTACATAATCAGGTACTAAATATATAACATAAGATTCCACTAATCCTCAAATGTATAAAAAGTCTCCAATAGTCAAAGTATGTCAAAGTATAAACTACTGAAAGTATGAGAACCGAATAGTAAAACTATGACAGTCTAATGTAGGCCTCATATCCACGCCCTCTAGGCATGAACTTCCTCCTAGAGTTCATCGAAGAGGTGAGGGTACTGTGATCTCATTTTTTCTATGTCCTCCCAAGAGGCTGTAACCTCATCATAGAAATCCCACTAGACCCTAACCTGGTCCTACTCTTGGCCTTGAAGACCCAATGTCCACCAAGCCAATATATGAATTGGCTCCAAAGCCAGCTGCCCATCCGACTCCACCTGAAAGGCATCCCAATCTATCACATGAGACTCATCATAAATAAACTTCCTCAAAACTTAAATATGAAACACATCATCGATGTGTGACAAGCTAGGTGGAAATGCTAAATGGTAAGCAACTGGTCCTATCCTCTCAAGGATCTCAAAAGGTCCAACAAAATGAGGTGCTAGCTTAGAGCCCTTTCTAAAATGGATTGTACTCTTATGTGGTTGCACTCTCAAGAAGACTTTGTCTCCAACTAGATAGGATCAATAAAACCTCTTCACATATGCATACTTCTTCTGCCTATCTTGAGCTTCCTGAAGTCGTTGCCTAATCAAAGTCACTTGTTGCTCCATTTCCCTAACTAGCTCAGGACCAATAGAAACTCTATCCTAGATCCTATCCCAATTGAGTGGGGTCCTGCATGGTCTACCATAAAGATCCTGGTAGGGAGGCATACCCAAGGAAGTCTGGTGCCCGTTGTTATAGGCAAACTCAACTAAGTGTAGGTATTCTTCCCACCAGGTCTGATGGTCCATGAAATACATGCGAAGCATGTCCTCTGACACATAGTTGACCCTTTCGATTTGTCCATCTATCTTAGGAGGATAAGCTATACTAAAGTTGAGTCTAGTACCCAAAGCTCCCTAAAGTTCTCTCCAAAAGGATGAAGTGAAGAGAGAATCTCTATTAGAGATGTTCTTACAAGGCACACCACAAAGTTTGACTATATCTTGCAAGAACATTTGTGCCACTGCTTGTCTAGTAAAGGTAGTTTGCACAGGTGAAAAGTAAGCCACCTTAGTGAACTTGTCGACTATCACCATGATATCATCATGAAGATGAGAAGACATAGGAAGACCTACTATCAAATCCATAGATATGGTGTCCCATTTGTACACTGGTATCTCATGAGACTGAAGGAGACCACTTGGATGACGGTGCTCTGCCTTCACTCTCTAGCACTCTAGGCATCTAGCTACCATCTATGCAATCTACAATCTCATGCCCCTTTTCCATATTGATTAGTTTGGATGTTGATATGTTGCACCCATTCAATAGGATTATCTGAATTATCCTCCTTTTTATAAAGCCATTGCAATACTTCATTATCCTCTTTTTCCATTTCTTGTTTGTCACATTCTCTCACAAAATGAGAATTATATTTGTGAGGTTAATGAGTTTTAGATGGCTTCCCATGTGTCCTTGGAGATGTAGGTAAGTCAAATAGGGAAACAAAATATTCCCCTACCCATTTTGAGTGAATTTTGCATTTTTTCTCAAATTGGTTCATCATGTCACTCATCTTTTGATAGTGATCCTTCTTAGCTTTTTCTCTTTCTTCCATAGTAGGTTTTGAAGTTTCCATTCTTAATGTTGAAGTCTTGACTGAATTATCATTTGAATTTTGACGCTCATAACTCATCTTTTCTTTTCCCTTAGTTGATGTAGTTGAGTTAGTTTGATTAGGGTTGGAGGTTGATGTAACATTTGATGTTGGCTTTGAACTTTCCTCTTTATCTTTTTCCATGGTAATATCAGGGATGACTCCTTCCCTATTATGAGGAATAAATAGTTCATGACTTGGGTTCAAGGAATTGCAATATTGGAATGTATTTGAATCTCCTCCAATTGTGATCTCTTCCCCAATGTGTGGAAATATTATACATTGGTGATAGGTAGAAGGTACCATTTGTATTTCATGTATCCATGGCCTTCTCAATAAGATATTATAAGTTAATTTCATATCAAGGACCTGACATATGGTATTGTTTTTTATAGGTCCCACTTGAATCTATATAATAATCATACCCTTTGAAGATATTTCTTCCTCATCGTAAGCCTTAATGGTGATTTGCTTTTTAGGGTCAATAGAAGACTTGGTTAACCGTAGTGACTTGACAAGGTTTAAAGTGAAAATATTAAGACTAGCTCCCCCATCTATGAGAACTCCGTTGACCCTATGCCTTTGGATTAACACTTCTATATGCAAGGGTAAGTTATGAGGATGTGTGATAGACATATCA
Organism: Thuja plicata; assembly: GCA_018584345.1. Classification (NCBI taxonomy): domain Eukaryota; kingdom Viridiplantae; phylum Streptophyta; class Pinopsida; order Cupressales; family Cupressaceae; genus Thuja; species Thuja plicata. The sequence continues at coordinate 2,019,190 of MU228126.1, read as the reverse complement.
TCTTGCTCTTAAAATGAAAGACAATGAGGGGCTATAAGATGTCCCACCATATTCTAAAATTTATCTTCCTCCAAATTTATAGGAATAGTGGTCTCGACTAAGGCTTTTTCCAATATCTCCTTGTGATTAGGAGAAAGCTTCAACAACTCCAAAATTGATATTTGTGCTGGAGTGTTTTGTAATTGATCCACCAAACTATAAGGCTTTTTTGTAGGTGGTGTTTGTTTAGCCAAAATAATTGGTGTTTTGGGACCAATAGTTATAGGAGTACCCCCTTGTAGGGTAACCTTTGAGGCTTTCCCCCTTGTGATGGTATTAGAGGTTTCCACTTTAGGTTAATCTTTGATCACCACAAAATTTATAGTACTCTTATGTCTGGATAGAGCATTGATAGTATTATCATAGGTATGTGCAAAGTTAACATTATTATTGCCTCTTGCATTATTTCCATTGTTTCCTCCATTGTTTTAGTTGGAAGATTCTCCTTTTTCATGTTTATAGAAAGGAGTCTTAAAGGTCATGTGATCTTCATTAGTTTGAGGTCCTTCTACCTTTATCACACCATTGCCAATGAGATCTTGTACCACATGTTTGAGATGCATGCAATTATTTGTTTTATGTCCCCGATTTCTATGGTACTCACAATGGTTATTCTCACTCCACCAATTTGGCTTTATTTGAGGTTCATATGGTTGAGCCCTTGGTAGGTCAATACGTTTATTAACAATAAGTGTTCTTAATGCACTTTCTAATGGTTCATCCAAATTAGTAAATGTCCTTTTGGGTGTAGGTGCAAACAAAGGTTTAGGCTTGTAAGCCCCTTGATTATTCCCAAAGTTGTTATTAGTGTTCTTGTTGTTGTTAAAGGGTACTTTGGGTGCTTGATTTAAATTATTGGCTTGAACTAAAATTTGGGTGAGATTGAAAGGGGTGGCCTTTAAAGTATTTTCCTCTACCACTCCATCATTGACCACTCCTTTATTATTGTTATTTCTCATCCAAAATTGGTTGTTGTTAGGGGTATTTCGATTTTGATTGGCATTGGAAGTATTGTTGTTATTGTTATTCTTGTTATCTTTATAAAGTTTGATTTATCCACTTTTGAGCAATACCTCTTCTGTTGTAACCCCATTCTCAATTAGGTCTTGGAATGACCTAGGACATTGTAGCCTTAACCAATAGTTCATTTCACGATTCAAGCTATTTACAAAGATATCCATCTCTCCTTTTCAGGTACACTTTGAGAGTATCTAGCAAATACCGCTCTCCATCACTGTAGGAAAAGTAGGAATCCCTCTCCTTCTCTTTGCTTGGTGTTACATAAATTAAGCATTGTAATCTCATGTTTGATATTATAAGAATAATGAGTTACAAACTTAGAGGCCAATTCTTCAAAGGTTTGGATGCCGGAGGGTAACTTCGAAAACTACTACATAGCCATGCCTCCCAAACTTCTAGGGAATAACATCATTAGGTAAGTTGTGTCATGCATGAACTCTAGGCTCAATGTGCAAAATTCCCTTAGGTGATCTTGAGGATCAGTTTTTCCTTCATACTTGTCATATTTAGGAAATATAGCATTAGTTGGGAATGGAACCATGATTAATGACTTATCAAACAGAAAAGGACACAAATCTTCGATAGAAAAGGGTTTAGGAACCCTGCTTTATTTCATTGTGTCCAATTGAATTTGAAAGAGTTTGAATTTCCTGTTCATGATATCAATGGGGTAAGCCTCAGCTTATTTTTGTTTAAGTTTGTTGACATCATAGTCATGTGGAAGTTTGAGACCCGTTTGTGCTAGGTTTAGAAAGTATTTTTCTTTGTCCTTTTCCAATACTTTTTCCATAAGCTTCATGAAGAAGGGAATTTGAATTGCTTCATTAACCTTTTCATTAGTTTCTTCTTCATCATTAGGGTCAATGTTTCCCACATTGTTATTATTATTTAACCCTTGGTTGTTAGTGTCAAGATTAATTCCTCCAAGATTGTTATTGTTTAACCCTTGGTTGTTAGGGTCAATGTTTCCTCCTCCATTATTATTGTTGTTTGATCCTTGGTTGTTAGAATCACCATTTCCTTCTCCATTTTTTTTAGTGTCTTTGTTAACATGATTGATTTGGTCGGGATCCATGTTGCCAAATGGAAAGGACAATGTTGGCTTTGTTTCCTTTATAGGTTCTTGTAAATGTCTTGAAGAAGTAAAAGGATCACCCAAAAAAGGACACTCTTTCCTTAGATAGGATCTGTCGGGTTGCAGGGTAGCCTTGATATAATGAGATCATGTAAAATCCAGCATGAACATAAATTGATTAAAGATCTTAGGCCTTTTATCTCACTTAAATGATCGATCCTTGGATGAATTTGCAAAATGTCCAATAATGGCGGATTCTTATCAAGTTGAGTATACACAGAGGTAAAACATTCAAAAGGGTATCCAAAAATGTAATTATCTTGCTTTCAAACCCTTGAGATATATCCACTATTTTCCCTTCTTTGTTTCTGGGTGTCACTTCCTGTTGTATACGCGTCACTTTAAAGTTAGTATGCGGTAACTAGAATTGTTGTACATGACACTCTGCAGTGAGTATGCGGCATTTTCCTATTGATAGGCTTTATTAAACTTATTCCAAGCAGTACTTTCCAGTGGCTTACGTGGTGTTTAATAGTTGACAGGCATTGTTTCAAGTTGTTACGTGTCACAGGATTATTTTTAAGCATCGTTGAAATCCTCGCACACGTCACTTTACCGATCAAAGTTAAATTTTTAGATTTTTTAGGGTTTAAAAATTTAAAGTATTTGATCAGAGCTATCAGAGAATATTATTGTTCAAAAATAAAATACAAACCCAACACACACATAAAATTTTCATCATATCCCTAAAACAACACTAAAAGTGTATGTTCTCGGTCATTTTTACAAGTATAGCACAAGAAGTTATTCCAAGCAGTCTACCTAGAGTAAAAAAAAAAAATGGATTTTAACAATGGCTCTAGAAGGTAGGTTTACTATTTTAATTGGTTTTAATCAGACCTTTGTTCTAAATCATGTCAAGTTCCTTTACCCCCTTGCAGGCTTCCCATACCCATGAAAGTATGATTTTGCGCAATCCCGAAGGACTACTCGAGGACGTGAGGATGACTTGCACACAACTTAGTCACTTTCTGATTAAGGTAAAGTGCATTTATTTATAGTGGGTTGGATGATATCGTAGCTGAAATGATTTTATCCCACTTTGGGTCATTCCCTCTCACCGCCTTCGTAAAGGAATTCTTGGTAGGTAGGCCCTCTAAAGCTCTAATTTAATCTAGCATATATGGAAATTGAAAAATGAACTTAGTCCAACAAGTTTGGGAGTTTGATTCACTCAAAGAGTGAAGAGCATATCCCTATTGTCTTCCTTCATTCTAAACACTTCAAACACACTTGTTCATTTTCAACCCCTTGACAAGGAGGTTCTTATAAGTGAAATGTTTGGTTAATTCCTCTCTTTCTTTCTACCAAATTGAACTCACATGTTTGGCTTTTTGATCCACTTTGAAAAGTGGAGAGCATATTTCTAATGCTTGTTCAACTTGGACAATAGTAGGGGTTTTCGTATTAGACTAGATTTAAATGAATGCCACAATTTAATCAATGCAAGCTTGATAAGATGAATACCTCATTTTCAAAGCTAGCAAAGGCTAGGCACATTTTTGATTGATTTTTTTAGCTTTTTACTACTCACCTAGTGGCGATCATTCCCACTCCGGCTCCTTAAATAAGTTAGTCAACAAAACCAACAAAGTGAAGAAATCTTGGAAATCCACTTCAAAACATGCTCCTAAGTTCTTTTTAATCCAAATTAGCAAGAATCAATTTGAAGAGCTTAAAAACAAGAAATCAACTTAAAGCGTAGGGAATTTCTTCTTGTAAGCAAAAATCACTTTAATATAATGATCATAAAGATGTTCCTCTTCCTTTGAATATTCTAAAATGTTTGAAGCATGTATTTTCTTATCATGTTTGGTTTGTTCTCTTACCTCTTTTCTTGGATTTGTGACTCAAAATTCTGGTTTCTGTACTTTCCTGTGTTTGCTCATCTGCAGGAAAAATACAGACAGAGAGTTAGAAAGAAGAATTTAAAGATCTGATAGAAAAATGTAATAGAAAATAGTAAGTGGCATTTAACAGCTAATACGTGGTATTTCATTGTTAGCAAGCGTTATTTAAAACATTCAAAGTGTAAATGAAATTTTACTACGTGACATTTTAAAATGCACAGGCGGTAAAATAAAATTTGAAAGCATCACAAAATGTTTTAAATGTGAAATAGAACAGATCACATGGGACAATTGACTATTTGTAGGTGACACTTTGTTGTTTGCAGGCAACAATTTACCAGCTTACATGTGACACTTTGTCTCACACGCAACACAGAAAGTAAGACAGAGAAAAAATAGTAACTACACACGTCATTTAAATTGTCATACGCGTCATCAGATCGCTCATACATGTCATTTCACCTATTTTATGCAAATATAGACAAAATAAAACCAAAAACACACCAAAATATGATAAAATGATGTAAAATGAAGCCTAAAGCCCCATGGTGGGTTCCATTTGTGTGTGAGTTAATACACCTTCATGAAATTAGGATGATTAGCTACAATTCTATGGAAAGAAACAAGCAATTTAATCTAAAGAATTGAAATTAACATCCATAACATTCCATGGTTCTCTAACTAGGCTTTGCAAGTAGATCTCTCAGCCTTAATCTCCACTAGTGACCATCCTAGAATGAGAAATTGATGATAAATGCCTAATCTAGCTCTCAATTCTCTCAAAATCTCTCAAAGATGAATTCAAATGCTCATGATAAATGATAAAATCTTCACAATTTGCTCTCAAAATGCTCAAAAAATACTACTCAATTGCTCTCAAATTGCCTATAGTGATGATGCTATGCATTCGAATTTTCTAGGATATCTTATGCTTAGAAATGGCTCATATTTATCTTAAAATCCCAAGGGTAGGGGGTAGAGTGAATTGACCATGGGTTAATCCTTGGTTGAGTTTGATCCCTCAAATGATTTCAAATGGGGGGACCATTTAAATGGTTGTCTCAAAGGTTGGGACAAAGAGACAAAGTCTTCAATTCTCATTGGTTGATCAAATTATGTTAAAAGAAATTAGGATTTATTTAATTCAATCAATTAATTAAATTAAGTGTGTAAGGGTGAATAGGTTCAATTTGATTTTTGATTTAAACTATACAATTAATTGATTAAAATAAATCATATAATTTTGATTGACCCCTTTTAGGCTTATATTTGATTATTTGATTTCATTATTAATTAATCCTTTGATTTTATTTGATTTATTGCAATTTGATTGATAAATATCCATTTAATTTGATTTTGATCCATTTTGAAGCATTTTAAGCATTTTGATAAGATTTGCTGAGATTTTTTGATACTAAGACACCTGGTCAATTTCGGGTGTCTACAGGACTCAACATATTTTTCCAAACCATAGTGCTCTCTTCATCAACACCTTTCAATTTATCTTCAAGTAGATTGAACTCTCTTGATTTCTTTGGAAATTGTTTTGCATACTATTTCATTGTGTCATCAATCTGTCCAGCTATGTATTTAGCCTTAAGTATAGTGAGTGTTGCCTCTCTCATCTTTTTTTCTGTTGTTAATGCATATGTCCATCCATATGATACTTTGTCATATAGTTCTTGCAGTATATATGTAGCAAATTCTACAGGAAATTTTCTAAAAGTAATCATCATACCTATGATAGCATCTTCCAATTTATCCTGATTCTTGGTTGTCAAGTTTGCATAAGTGTCTATCTTTGGATGTCCTAACCTTTTGGTTAACCTTATTACTTCTTCTATTTCATCAATAGTCTGTGGCACTTTATTCTTTACAACCTTGAATTGATCAATTTTATTATCAGATTCATCCTTATCATCTTTATTTCTCACATACACTTTCCTTCTTTGTCTCATTGCTGGGGTCTCAGTGGTAGCCTTAGACTTCCTCATATGATAAGTATATTGTGGTGAGGGTCTAGTAATTTTAGCAACTCATTTCTTCAAAGGTGGCGAATTTATTGTCACCGATCTTGTTTTTGTCCTTGGTGGACTCTCAGCCTTTCTGACTTTTCCCTTCTTGGCCTTAGGTTTCTCTTCTTGTATTTCATGTGTGGATTTATTCGATTCGATGGACTCAGCATCTTGATCTTCTCCTTCACCGATTGTAGTCTTCTCCTCTGTATCATCAACTAATCTGTCAAGTTCTTCATTAGTGATAGAAAATTTCCTTTTCAATGTCTTGATAAAATTGGTCTTCTTTCTTCCCATCTTCTGTACTTAAAGTCCAATCGTTATTCTTGTTCTAGCTTCGTTATATGTTTTAAATCTCATGGTAGATTTGTCAAGAGGTTCATTGAGTAATTTCTCAATAGCCTCAGAAAATAAATATATGTCAAGTTCATAGTGCATAGGTAGTAGCCATGTTGTCCTAGGTTGTACTACTTTGATGAGAGTTGTATTGGTGTCTACCACAAAACATACATCCTCTTTATATTTATCTACCAAATAGATTTGTATTCTTTTTCTTCTGTCCATTCTCTATTTGAACTTCATAAAATAATCATTAATAACGGGTTCAAAATTTTCTCCTAGACTCTTAATGAGTTCATCGACTTGCATAGTGATTGGTAGGTTGGTCTTCCAAGTTACTTTACCAACAGAGGGAAAGAATTTTTGCAGATAGAAAAATGTACACATTAGTGGAGAACCAAAATTACATGTATTTGATTTTGGTGATCTAATTGTCCTCATATTTTCTTCCAATTGTCTTTGCAATAGCTCAGCTAGGTCAAGTTGCAACCCCTTCACAATTTTATGCACAATGTCGACTACTCCACATGCGACACTGTTAGGTCTGCTGGATTGAAATATTTAGTATGCAATAACATATGCACCAAATCTTAATTGAGGATCACTGATGGTGTTAATCCTTAGACCTCTACCATCCCACTCGGCTCGTGTTATCTTCTCAATTTTTTATCTAGGTGAGTTCCATAGTGATTTTTTTTTGTCAGTTGTTGGATACCTAGTTACTACATGTATAACATCTTTATTGATCTTCTTTGGTTCATCTAGCCAAAGTTTTCCATCGTGTTCTCGACTCAGTACAATGTGTATCCACTCCATCTTTAATTTATTCAAGAAATGTAGGGAATTAGTTAACCCTTTGACTTCCAGATGCTTGTGATCATCCTTCAGATTCTCATTAGAGCTAAGCTCTTGATATGTCTATATGAGCTCAAACTCTCCTATTTCACTGATCTTGAAATTTATGTATGCTCTTACGTCATGAACTAGTAGAACCCTAGGCGATATCATGGAGAACATGCCTTTGACATTGGGCTATGCAGCAACCTCTAGATGAAATTTGTAGTTGGGTTCAGTGCAGGTTGAATTCTTGATCAAAATTACATTCTTACTTTTGTCACTCTTTTCTTTCATGGATCGCGAAGAAGATGCCATTGGTTTTTTTTCAAATTATCACTTCCAACAAAAATCACAGATAGCTCAGTAAGTGCAAGTGCTTACTTGATATAACCTTAAACTACTCGAATATTATTTGGATCTCTGTGAAATGCTATGAAATGCTTTGAAATGCAACTAGGTTTTCTCTCACATGTTCATCGACTAGAATCTCTTACTCGGTACTGATCAACCAACTCAACTAGATCAAAGTTATCAAAAATATAATACCATAGTGCATCTTAATTCATGCTAATTTTGTATTTGTAAAATAAATATAAGGAATTTATGTAAGATATAGCTTTACAAAACTTAGTTCCATACGTGCTTATATTGCTTAGGTGGAGGTGGTGGAATCACCTAATCCATTGGATGAGGTGTCACTAACTGTTGTTCTTGGCTCAACTTTTTCATTTGATGCTCTCCTACACATTAGATTTTTTTTACTCATGATTTCCTCGATTGTCTCCATTTCCATTAGTACATGTATCTGTTACTTGATTTCTACAATATTTACTTAAGTGACCAACCTTTTGACAGTGTGTGCATGTCATTCAAGAGTTTGACCAATTTCTAGATTTATTTTTCCATTGTGTGATATAGTTAGCTACAATATGTCCATACCTACCCCATGTTGTGCAACTAGCCCACATGTTGTAATCCCAAGCATATGCATTACCTTGTCTTCTCACTTGATATGCCTTTCTTTTCCTTTTGGTTTCTAGATTTTCTTCATCTTAGTCCTTCATGCTTGTGATGTGTGACCATGCATGTTGCAAGTGCAAAAATATTTTTCCATGTAGGGTTTATTTTGTGTTTTATTCAACTTAGATCTACATTCATGTGCTTGATATCCATGCTTGTTACAATTATCGCAATTTCCATTAAATTTAGTAGAGTTTTAAGAAACACCTTTTGTTTTGCTTCTGCAAACATTTTATGTGTGGCTAGGTTTTCCACAATGATGACATGAGCGCTTGTTAGGCTTCGGATTTGTTTAGACATTTCTCTATTCAGCTTGATTTGATGATTCTCCATGCTTGGTATACTGTTAACTAGTATTTTTGTTAAGTCTCCTTTGATTGTCCAGAAATTCATCCATCCTCTTGGTACTTTCTTCATATCTCTTAATCACCTGATTATGTTGTTGTAGAATCTTCACTTCATTTCTCAGTTTTTCATTCTCTTCTTTCAATTCACCAATATCTTTCAATTTTATAGAAAGTTCAATATTCACTTGATTGGCCTCATGACTTATAGCAACCATCTGATAGGTGATCTCAAAGTAATGTTCAGTAAGTCTTATTATCTCAGATTCTTTTTCTTGTATCTTTTCATTCATTTGTCTTCTATCATCAAAAACCATGTTTCTATCTTGTTCAACTTTCTTTGCATCATTCAAGACGTCAACCATTCTAACCATTTTTATATCTTGAACGATCTACAATCCTTTCACTTGTTTAGTAAGTTGTTGATTGCTTTCAGATAGCTTTGATATGATTCCTTTCGATGCATCAGATATGCTACAAGATTCAGATCCAGATGTATCAAATGGGTCATGAATCTCTTCTTCATGATAATTAGTCTCATGACAGTGAGATTCCATATCTCTGCTCTTAACCAACATCTACTTTAATTTCTCCTTGGATTCTTTGAATTGTTTGATGTAGATTTGCAACTGCAACTTCTGATTCTTAATAGTTTTGTCAAGCGTATACCTCTCCATTGTAAGATATTTTCTCTTCAGTGATTAGACATCTAAAACAAGAGAACTAGATTTGATATCAATTGTTGGAATGATATAAAGGTGTGTAATGGAGAGGGGAGGAGTGAATTAGTACCCTTAAAAACTTTTCAAACAAATCTTTGTAATTATAAACTGTAATAATCAACTATGTAGATTGCTCTCACCATACATGTAATGTCAATGCTGAAATGTAAATGCATGTATTCAGACCAATACAACATTCATGAAACTTAAGTACACATAACATGTATTTTGGCATCGCAGAAAACCCCTTTTAGAAGGTAAATATTGTGGTGGGGATGAGACCCACAAAGCTTTACTACTACAGTAATAAAGTAGCATGTTAGAGCTTACAAAGATTGATCACTTCTAGTGACCTTACCCTATTAGGAGCAACAATAATATTGATTAGATCTACCTCATGTGAGGATTTTGCAACACAATGTATGTGTGCACTTTTTTAGGAGATTTAGGCAAAGACGGTTAAGTCTACTCTATTAGGAGATTTAGGGTTTGTTACAATTGTTAGAGAGTAAAAACATTTGTGATCTAAACAAATACAATCTTAATATTGTGGATAACAGGTCCTTTAAGTACAATAAATTTATCACCTTGTTGTGAATGATAATACCTTATGTACTGCTTGGTAGCCTTGTCTCTGTTCTAAAAATTGAATGCTTCAATGAAGTCCTTGTGCTAAAAATTTTGTCTGATCTTCTGATGTCCTTACTGCGGTGGCTACTTGATAATAATTTGATCATCATACATTACAAAATGACATCTTATCCTTACATATATCAATTCTTGACCTAATTAGGGTTTTACAATATCTTAGAAAACCTATGATCAACAGTGTACAAAATTTACCTTGATCATCTATACATAGGAGATATAAACAATTAATGATTGAATTTGTAATTAGTGTCCTCCTCGATCATTATAAACCATTTTCCTGCTCGACAAAAAGTTGTTACCTAGATTGATGTGCCATTACAAATTGTTTTGTAATTGTTAGTTTACTCGGTAAATATTATCTCTTGGTGCTCATTGTATCTTGTTTCTCGGTGTATACTGCTTGGTGCTTGGTAATTTTGTTTCTCGATGATCATTGTACTCAGTTAACTGTGCACTCAAAGATCAGTACCGACTAGTCTATCTTTGACTCTGTTACTGTTTGTCAATTTAAATACTAATGATAACCTTCAAACTCATATGGAGTAACACCAAACATATATAGATTAATCATTACTCCCCCTTTCACTAAAATTCTATAGATTACCCCCCTTTGACAAAAATGACAAAGGTGCAAAACTTTAGCTTCAAAAAGAAAATCTTACCAATCACAGTCTTGCAAAAATATCACTAAAATTTACTTTTGCAGTATCTAATGAATTCTCCCATGATTTCTAAAAATGTATAATACCATTGATTTGTTCATGCAAAATAGATGCTAACTCTTCCATGGCTTCAACAGTACTCATATCAGGTAATGCAAGAGTTACCTATGCTTCTTGAACAGTCTGTTACATAACATCAAGTGTAGGAACCAAATAACTTTGTAACTCCATAAATGTTTCTATCCTCTTGTCTTGATCTCCTTGCAATGTTTTCAACTTGTGATTTATCACCTTTACTTTTGATCCATAGGCTATGACTAGGTGTAGAATAGGATCAAAAGTAGAAATCAAAGATTTAAGCTCCTGCTGAGCTTCATTCCTCTTAAGCTCCAAATCTTGAGTAAAAAATGAGAAATAAGATACCTTAGCTAATAATTTACCAATATCCTTCAAATTTTTCATTCCCTTAGTGAGTTTAAATATAATTTTTCCTCTTTCTACTGCAATGGTTTCCATGAACTTCTCAGTCCTCTTCTTCTCATACTCCACCTTAGCTCTATTCATAACTGCATCTTCCAAACATGAAACTTGTTATGTAATAGAACTAACCAAAATATCCATTTGTTCAATTGTAGGAGCATTGGGATCAACTCCAAATTTAGGTACAAGATCAGATAAAATATATCTGGTTGTCTGTAATACTTGAGCTTGTCTCTTTTTTCAATTCTTAATTGGTCCTTTTTTTTTTTTTTCTTTCAGCATAAGTATGTCTAAAATTCTCATTAGTTCACTAGGGCTCATTTTAGAAATATCAATAGGTCTTTGAATGACCTCAAAATATTCATATTTAATATTATCCCCAGTTCATTCCTTAGGTACATCAATATATTTTCTATTTAACTTAGAACTTGAACTCTCACCAATTTTTAATTTTCTTTTCACTGATTATGCTTCTATATCAGCTTTATCTTTCATTTCTGTATCATTAGTTTTTCCAGATGTAGTGGTAGAAGTAGGCATCACTACATCTGAAATATTATCCTTATGTCCTTCATCTTTATCTTGCACATCTGCCATACCAACAATAGGATCTTGTTGTGGTGCATCTAGAATTTCATCAATTATTTGTTCAATAGAACCAAGGTCTTCTGCAGTCACCTCCTCTTGAGTAGTTTCTTTTGCTTTATGTTCTTTCAATTTATCTTTCATGATTACAATTGTCTCATCATGTATTGCTTGATATTCACTGATAAGTATCTTGCATACTCTATTTCATGTTTTGAATCTAGGCGTCATTTCCTCAACTAAGCTTTACATCTTGAATAGATAATTTAGGCTTTAATAAGATTAAGGCTTGCTCCATCATTTATCTATCTTTCCTTGGAGCATCTCTCCATCTCACCTCAATATTTTTGTATAATTAATTAGGTATAGTCTTATGTAACTCACTTAGTCCTCTAAAAAGCTTATACAAACTATAAACAAAATCTTCTTCAATCTTCATTTTATCTACATGATCAAAGTTCTCATAACACTGGTTTGTATCACTTACACCACCACACTCTCTAATACCTTCTGCAATAATTTATGTTGTCAAAATTATGAAATTTTTAGCATTAAATGACTTCTTAATTCTCATACCAACCACTTTAGAATTCTTTCCACTAGCCTTCAATTTTTCTTGATCTTTAACTGAATCTATTTTCGGTTCATCTTCTTCAGTAGTAGACTTCCTATTACTTTTTATCTTTGATTCTTTGTATCGTTGACTCATAATTTTCTTCCTCTTATAGGTCCTTTGCACTTTCTCGGGTGTCTTTTCTACTTCCTTCTCCTTTTCTTTCAATGTGGAACTCCTATTTTTTCTATTTGTAGCTTTACTGGTTGTAGGAGTTACAACCTCTACATCAAATTTTTCTATAGAAACAACATAAGTTCCTACCTCTCCAGTTCCAAATTTCTTCATGATCTCACTCATCATCTCCTTTGTAATACCACTTTATTTAGATAGGTCATAAAACTTTTTACTCACTCTTCACTCTATCACAGGTGTCTTTAATTATGAATGAATTTTCAAATAGGTCTCTTCATAACTACCAAATCTAGGTGTAGTGACATCGATTGGTTTGGATAATAACTCATCAGCATGAAATGTCACAATATCACCATCAAATTCATAACCAATAGGTAAAGCCTAAGAATTTTTTGGTTGTACCACTTGCAACATACATGTATCAGTATCCATAATGAAACATATATCATTTTTTAATCTCTCTACTATACTGGTTGGGATATATTCCCTCTCATGCACTCATTTATGAAAATCCTTAAAATAACCCCACATAGCATTGTTGAAATTATTTACTAATATTCTTATGCATTGTTTGATTTGCACCACTGCGGGTCTATTGGTAGACCATTGAATTAGACCAAATTGAGGAAAATGATTTTGCAAATAGAAGAATATACATAGCAGTAGTGAACTATACTTGAATGTTTGTTTCTTATCTTTCTTGATTCTTTCCATGTTCACAAAGAACTATCCTCTCATAACCTCACATGGGTTGTATTGATCTTTTTTCTTAATCATTCAATAGGCTGCATGTATGCCTCCATTAACCACATTGTTCAATCAGCTTGACTGATAGAATTTTTAACTGATCACCATTGAAGAAAATTTTACATATGCATCTTTGATGTCATTGATAATTGGTGTAGGAGAACCTAGGGTCTTTGGTCTACCCTATGCAAATTTTGTCTTGTAGGTTACTTCGGCCAATTCAGTATTCAATAAGGACTAAGAATAAGTCACAAGTGTGTGAGTGTGTCTTAGAAAGTCCTTAGGGTGTCTGGGAAAGAGTTTGCTAATGTCTACCTAGGACTTGTCTTATTTTTGTCTTCTTTGTCAAAAGTTGTCAGCATTGTATCTACTTGGTCAAAGGTCAAGTTGACCTCCAAAGATGTGGAAATGAAGTAGAAAAAGTCAAATGAGTCTAGCTATACTTTTTGGATCAATTTACACTCTTTATAGTGATCTAGATGGAGTTGGCAACAAAAGTTGCAAAAGTTGCCAATGAAAAATTTGCAACTTTTCAAAGTTGTCATGACAACATCGGCCAGATTTCTCAACAATGGAAAGAAGCGGTTGAGGGTTAGTTTGGGAAGTTGTGGCTCAAAGGTTGAAGTTATTTAAGACCAATTTTGATCTGTGAAAAAGGTTGGCATCTTTTATATATTTAGTTTGCAAGTTTAATTAACTAGTTTTTCTCTGAAATCCTATTGATAGTGAATTTGAACTCGATCATCCAAGTGTTCATGGATTTGAGAAAGTTCTTTCCACATTTAGTTAGTGATTTGTATATATTTCATTTTGTGTGCAAACTTAGGTTTAATTCTTTTGTTTTATTAGCATTAATTAAAATGGCTCTAGCTTGAGTTCCACCGGTGGGTTATGTATGACCTTGTGGAATAAGATAGGGAAATGTATATACTTTCTAAATATGGAGTCTTGGACCAAAATATGCAGGTTATCTATTTCTACTATCAATCCCTAGGTGAGATTCATTGTACCTAGCTAGGTGACTTGACCTTTTGCAAAATAGAGATGGAGGGTTTTATGGATTGAAAAACTCAAACCAAAACCATGGAAGTGAAGAACAATGACCAAAGAGTTAGGGTGATAGTGGAGAAGAAGTGGTGGATTCAATTGAGGTGTCTTTAAATCTAATTATCCATTGCAATCAAAAAAAGATACTAACCTTATAAATATGCCTAATGATAGAAAAGAGGTGTACAGACAGATTAAGACTAGGAAACCTTCAAAATCCCTAAGTAATCTAAAAAAGGATACCTAAAATGTAAATTGGTTTGAGGCCTTATTTGGAAAAGTTTGAGGAGATAGATTACTAAACCATGAAGGTTGGAAGAAAGACCGCATCAAGGTTTAATGGAGATAGAGTTGACTATGCCCTTGGTAGTGAGGTCTTGGAGAAAGGAGTCATTGAGGGAAGAGTTCCTCTAAATAAGGGTCTTAGAAAGAACCCTAGAAAGGTCAGGAGAAAGACCTTGAAGGAGTTCTAAGGGGATAGGACATAGGAGAAAGAGATCTCCCTATCAAATTGTTATCAGAGCCAAACAAGGTTTGGGACAAGTATATGTCAGAATTAGTTGGTGAGTCAGCCATGGTGACAAATGTTGTGTTGGATAGGGAAGTGCCAGACAAGATAGAGAATAATAGGGTACTACATGAAGAATTGAAAACTCTTAGAGACAAGCTAGGAGAAGTGGAAGAAAAGACTAAATTGGTGAGTAAAAATTTGAAATTATATGAAAATAAGTGTAAGGAAGTGGATTAAGATGATGAAGTTCTTGAACCAAACCCATGTATGCAAGAAGAACCATTCCTTAAACCCATAAAATCTATTGGACGAAAATCTCTTTAAGGGGTACATTTTTTTAGTGGAAAGATGGATCCTGAGTTGGTGATGGAATGGATGGAGGGGATGGAGAAGCATTTAGAGTGTGAATGGATTAGTGAGCCTCAAAAAGTGAAGGTGGCCAAATCTAGGATGAGGGGACCAACATTGACTTGGTGGAAGTTTCTTCAAAATGAAAGTGAAAATATGGGAAAGAATCCCATAGATAATTGGAAAGCTACGATGACCAAGAACAAAGAGAAATAACTACAATAAGACTTTTGAGATTCAATCACTTATAAAAGAGACAAAATCTTAGGCAAAGGGAATTGGATGTTGCAGCCTATATGTCCGACCAATTTCAAAATCTATGTTTGAGATCCAAGGTTCAAAAGGAAGAAAGTGTCAAGGTAGATAGGTATTTGAATGGGCTTAGGTGGAGCATCTAAGAAGAGGTTATTATTTTAAGACCTACTACCATTCATAGATGCTATTAGTTGGTCGTGAAAGTGGAAGAGAAAGGCAAAAAGAAGCAAGGAACTAGCTCAACAGGCAGAGGAAGAGGAAGAGACTCAAGAGGGATTCATAGAGGAAATATTGGTGATAGGGGAAATTAATTAAGGAACCAAGGTGAAGCCAAGATGACTAAAAAATATAGTGAATCAAGTAGTAGAGGTAACTTCACTAGGGCGAAGAGGGTTCAATAGTGGTGGAAGAGGAAAATTTGGAGGTTTTGGTAGGGGCTCTCATTTTGCAAGCATGAAATGCTATAATTGTGGTTAGTTAGGCCACCCTTCTTATTTATGTCCTAATAAGGAATAAAGCTCATAAGGAGAAAAGAAGATTTCTTATGCTCAAGAAGAGGTTGGTTTTGTTAGAGCTCCAGAAGTGAACCTTGATTTAGAAAATGGAGAGAATCTCATGTTTAGGAGAGTTTTTCTCAAAGAACAAATCAAAGAGGAACCCAGACAAAGAAGGGATCTATTTACGATTAAGTGCAAGGTTCATGGTAAGGTGTGTAAATTCATTATAGGTTCAGGATCTACAGATAGTATCATTTAAGATGAGGCAGTTCAAAAATTGAAACTTACTAGGATACCTCATGCCAATCCCTACAAGGTTACCTGGCTCAACAAAGGGAAGAATGTTCTTTTTAATGAACAAGAGTGGGTTGATTTTTCTATAGGAGAGTATCAAGAAAATATTCTTTATGATGTTTTTCCAATGGATGATTTCCATCTATTGTTAGGGAAACCATGGAAATATGACAGATATGCAATCCATAATGGGAATAGGAATTTGTATACCTTCAAAAGGAATGGGGTCACTTACAAAATTGAGTCACTTGTCAAAGAAGGAACAGTCAAATTTAGTAGACTTAAATGTCCTCATAATGAGTGCCAAAGAGTTCTTGGATGAACTTAAAGAGGAAGAAGGATTTGGTGTGGTAATCGTTGTGAACTCTAGAGAAGAGCATAAACCAAAGCAAGCACCCTTACCTGCAGAAGTGAAGCAGCTATTAGAACAGGTCAAAGATAGAATTTGTGATGGAACAAAAACTACCTTGCCTCCTCAAAGAGCCATTAATCAAAAAATATATTTCACACTAGGGTAATCCTTTCCTAACAAATCAGCCTACAAGATGACACCATACCAAAACAAGGAGATAGCACAAAAAATTCAAGAGCTGCTTGACGAAGGACTAATCATAGAGAGTATTAGTCCATGTGTTGTTCTAGTTGTCTTTGCACCCACTAAAGGGGGTAATTGGAGTTTTTTTACTTAGTCTAGGGCCATAAATAGGATAACAATCAAATATAGGTTCCCTATCCCTAGAATAGAAGACTTAATGGATTGTCTTGAAGGGTCTAGATAATTCACTAAGATTGACCTTAAGAGTGGGTACCATAAAATTAGGATGAAAGAGGGGGGTGAATGGAAGTCAGCTTTTAAAATTATAGGGGGTCTTTATGAATGGTTAGTTATTCCATTTGGGATTACAAATGCACTTAGTATATTAATGAGACGTATAAATGAAGTCTTGAAGGATTACATAGGTAGATTTGTAGTGGTGTATCTCGATGACATTCTCATCTTTAGCAAGACAAAAGAAGAGCACATGAAACATATAGAGGTTGTGTTAAGAAGGTCATAGGATGAGAAACTAGCCATTAACCTAGAAAAGAGTGAGTTCTTGAAACAAGAACTAGTTTGCCTAGGTTTTGTAGTATCCCAAGGTGATTTAAAAATGGATCGAGGAACCTTAGGAGTTTAACATAGAGGATTTTTAGAACCTATTGAACCAGTTTGGGGAGAAAAAGAAGAGAAATTTGGCATAGGTTTTCAACATAAAGGAGATAGTTCAAGTCCCATGCATGATTTTCATGACCATATATGCATGATAGGTTTTGAAACTGAAGATGATTCTAGGGATTATGAGTGGGATTCCTTTTTTGAAGAATCTTGTCATGACATAGAGGTCAATGTCATTCACACCTATACAACTCCTCCTAAAGTTGAGAATCAAGAACATGTGACTCAAGATTCGACTTATACTCAAACATCAAGTGAACCTCAACAATCCACTATAGAACAAGAACCTCCTTACAATCAATGGGTAGTTGAAAGTTGGGTACCTTCCTGGGTAGGATATTCTAACCTTGTGTTTAGTCTACATGCTTTCTTTCCCATGGAAATCTTAGAGGACTCTAGTGAAGAGGATTTTGATCCTACTTCCATGGACCATCTTGAAGAGGCACATGTCATAGACCTTGACGATACAATGTATGAACCATCCAACAAAGTCATGTCACTAAATCCTTCAAGTGATAATTCATCTAATGCATCCTTGTCCTTAATGCACCCTGAACTTATTGATTGGGATCTTTCCGAGCCAAATGACTTATTATACTTCCCAAATGACAATGAAATGGCCTTATACCTAAATGTAGTTGAACCAAATTATTCCATCAATGAATTCACTCCAGAAATGATGATAGGGGCAGGTGTTCAACCTCTCAATCCACAAAATGAAAATAAAAAATACAAAAAAATGAGGTCTAGTGGTGAAAACCACCATGTGGCAGTGCTAGACCGAAAAAAAGTAAAAATAAAGGATGTTTCCAATGGTGAAAACCTAACTGTGGCACCTAAGGAAGAGAGGTTGGACACTTCACCAACACAAGAAGATGAAAGATAACCTATACTCATTGAACCCACAGAAAAAGTGAACATTGGTACCGAAGTGGATCCCAAATTTATTCACTTGGCAGTACCTTTAAGTCCCTTGGAAAGGAAACAATTCGTCGAATTCTTCCAAGAAAAGAAAATCAACTTTGCATGGTCAAATTCCATTATGCCATGATTGGACCAAGTTTAATAATGCATCATTTGAATGTGAAACCTAGGGTTATGCCTGTCAAGAAGAAATTGAGAAAAATGCATCCACATATAGCCCTTTTAGTAAAAGAAGAATTGGAAAAGCTACTCAAGGTGGGATTCATAAGAGTAATTACATATGTATAATTGATCTCCAACATTGTACCAGTTACTAAACATGATAAATCCATAAGAATTTGCATGGATTTCAGAGATCTAAACCTTTCTTGCCTAAAAGATGACTTTCCATTACCTAGCATTGATGCTATTGTGGATCTAACTGTCAGTCATTCTATATTTTCACTTATGGATGGATTTAGTGGATATAATAAAATTGGCATTCCACTTGAAGATCAAGAGAAGACAGCCTTTACATTCCCATGAGGTACTTTTTCTTGGAATGTGATGCCCTTCGGTCTCAAAAATGCCAGAGCAACTTATCAAAGAGCAATAACAACCATATTCCATGATATGATGCATACCTTTCTAGAAGATTATGTGGATGATATTCTAGCTAAATCACATGAAAGAAAAGACCACTTACCCATACTTGAAAAGATTTTTACAAGGCTTGAACAATTCAAAGTGAGACTCAACCCAAAGAAGTGTGCTTTTGGGGTACAATCTAGAAAACTCCTAAGTTACATTATTTCTGCAAAAGACATTGAAGTATATCCTAAAAAAGTACAAGAAATAATGGACATGGACATTCCCAATAATATTAGTCAAATGAGGTCACTTGAAGGAATACTTTAATCAATAAGGAGGTTCATCTCTAAATTGGTGAAAAAGTGCCATTTACTCACAAGGTTGCTACATAAAGACACCATTTTTATATGGGATGAGGAGTGTGGTAAAGCTTTTAGATTGTTGAAAACATACTTGATGAATCCACCCATATTGATGTCACCTATTCAAGGAAAACTTTTATTACTCTATATATCAGCAATGGAAAATTCTTTAGGGGTCCTATTGGCACAAGAGGATAATGATGGAAAAGAAAGAGCTATCTACTATTTAAGTAGAACATTGATCAAATATGAATTAAACTATAGCTTCATGGAAAGGGATTTCCTAGAAGTGGTGTTTGCCTCTCAAAAGTTAATACATTATATGTTGATGCATAAGGTGAAGTTAATAGCCAAAATTGATCCATTAAAATATCTACTTAGCAAAACAGCTCTAACTAGAAGGATTGCAAAATGGGTAATGGTGCTTAGTGAGTTCGACATTGAGTATGTGGATAGGAAAGCAATCAAAGATGAAAGTTATTGAAGATAATTTGGCTGAATATCCTTTAGAATATACACATCTAATTCAAGTGGTGTTCTTGATTCCAAGATTGTTAATGTGAAAGCTAAGACATGGACCTTATACTTTGATGGATCTTACACCCAAAATGGTAGTGGGGCAGGAATTCTTTTGATCGCACCTCAGGGTTACACAATCCAAAAATCTTACAAGTTATTGTTTCCTTGCACAAATAATATTGTGGAATATGAAGCTTTGGTCATAGGTATCAAGATGTTCTTGGAATGGAATGTCACAAAATTACAAGTCTATGGAGACTCTCAATTTGTCATCAATAAAGTCAATAATGAATATAATGCCAAGGATAAAAAATTGACACCTTACAAGAAATTGGTGGATGATTGGAAAAAGAAATTTTCTTTGATTACTTTTGAAAATATCCCATGTGACAAGAATAGAGCAGCACATGCAATGGATACCTTGGCATCTTTTCTTCAAATGCCCAATCAAAATGCGAGGTATGAGTTCTTGGTGGAAGAATTGGTTAACCCAGCATTTGACCTACCTGATTCCCAAATTATTGCCCTTCTAAATAGATATGACTCACCATGGTATGGACCCATTTATGCCTACCTCAAAGACCAAACCTTACCTATAGATGAAACCCATGCTCAAAAGAAAAATTTCATAAGACAAGTTTCTTGTTACACCATCCTTTCTGACACATTGTATTGTAAGGGTCATGATGGAACGCTCCTCAGATGTCTAGAGGAAGATGAATCTAAATTAGATTTAAAAGATGTCCACGAGGGGATTTGTGGGTCACATTCGAGTGGTTTAAACTTAGCTAAGAAAATCCTACGCATGGGGTACTTTTGGAAAACCTTAGAAAGAGATGCTTGTCAATTTGTAAAGGTTTGTGTGAAATTTCAATACTATGGAGACATGATCCATGTACCAGCATGAGAATTACACCCATTTGTCATACCATGGCCATTCTACAAATGGGGTTTTGATATGATCGGCATGATCTATCCACCTTCTTCCAATGGACATAAGTACATTATCACTGCAACAGAGTAATTCACTAAATGGGTTGAGGTTGTCGCTTTAAGAATTGCAATGGGGAAACAAATTTCCATGTTCATCCTTAATCATATCATTTGTTGATATGGAATTCCTCACGCCATCATCATAGATAATGGAAAATAGTTTAATAACAAGGATGTAGATGAAATTTGTGACACATTTCATATTACTCATCATTCTTCATCCATTTACTATCCCCAAGGTAATGGACAAGCAAAAGCTACCAACAAGAATATTCTCAAAATCCTTAAAGGATTGGTTGGTAAGTCAGATATAGGTTAGCATATTCAAATCAATCCAGCATTATGGGCCTATAGAACTAGTATTCGAACCCCGACATGAGCTACACCTTTTTCATTGGTTTATGGGGCCAAAGTTGTTCTACCCTTAGAATTTGAAATACCATCTCTAAGAGTTTCATTACATGGATTAATTATAGATGAGGATTATAGGGTTGCCTAACTTCAAAAATTGGAATTGCTAGAGAAACATCAAACACAAGCCTATGATTATTTGAAAGTGTACCAGAATCGAATCCCATGGAATTATAACAAGCATATTAAACCAAGAACTTTTCAAGTGGGAGATTTAGTGTTGAGAGAGAACCCTAAAAATCAGGTTGATAGGGTAAAGAAAGGAAAGTGGGAAGAAAATTGGCTTGGTCCTTTTGTCATTATTTCTTCTTTTGGAACGAGGACCTACAAATTGGCTGATTGTGATGGTGATGAATTGCAAGAACCTATCAATAGCATTCATCTTAAGAGGTTTCACACCTGATTAGATGAAAGAGTATCAGAGGATAGAGTATTAGTTGAGAGTATCAGATGAGTCAGAGTCTTCTTTGTACATGAGAAAAAAGTAAAAATCCAAAAAAAAAGAAAATATAAAAATACCAAAAAAATTCAGAAAGTTCAAAAGGCAAAAATATTGGAAAAGCAAAAAAAATTAAAAAAAAATAAAAAATTGAAAAAGTGAAAAGTGCCTTGGTGAAAACCTAGCAATAGGCGCCTTGGTAGAAAAAAAAAGAAAAAAAAAAAGAGAAAAAGATCAATAACCCCAAGAGCTGAAAACCTGGAAAAAGGCGCCTTTTGTCCCTTAGGTCTTTCCTAGTTGCATTTGTATATATTTCCTTTCACCATCTCATT
Organism: Thuja plicata; assembly: GCA_018584345.1. NCBI lineage: Eukaryota > Viridiplantae > Streptophyta > Pinopsida > Cupressales > Cupressaceae > Thuja > Thuja plicata. The sequence goes on along the minus strand of MU228126.1, from coordinate 1,997,278 downwards.
TGTCCATATCCTCATTGCATCCATCACTTGTGCATAAGTCATAATAATTTCTTGCAGCTGTATTGTTGCATTCTAGGTCTCATTTTGCCCTCAGTTTCACATTGATCACATTTATCACCTAGGGGAAATCATCATGGATTTTTGGTACCAAATGGATTCAAAAGTGCTACATTTTGGTCACACAACAGAAGAAGATTTTCTGATTTAGAGGAGAGATATTTTGGAACCCTTCATGTATATCATTGTTCAACCATAAAGAGTTTGATCCTACAACATGATCCTTGAATTTCATTGACTTATTTTATCAGGATTAAAAATTGACAACACCCTATAATGATCATAATGTTTGGTATTCCTTTTGAAAATCTTGATACATTTCTAGACACTTGAAATTTTTGATGAGTTTTTCATTGACTTTTTTGAGTCATGTCATTTTAGCTAATCAATGATTTTTTGACTAGATTGGTGATGATGGAGACATGATGTTTTCTTGGCTTTTGTGTGACTATTTTGAGGAAGATCCTTTAACTTGTGTGAATTCATCTAAGGACATGGTCATCAAAGAACCATAGAGGACATTCATATAGGAAGGATGGTTAAGCTTTGTTTGTTTACACAAAAGGATACCTTGGCTATTTAGATCTTCAATATCTTAATACCAAAATCCACTTGCAACATTGAATCCATTGAAACTGGTATTCATACTCCCATAGTTGGTCATTCAACTAGTGAGGGTTGTACTAGGTTCTTAAAAGAGGTTACCAAATGAGATGAAAGTCATATTCATATTCTTATGGTCACAGTGGCACTAGTAAGGATTGTATCAACTCTGAGTTCCACAATGCTCAATGATGAAAATATATCTCTTTTGCAGTTCTTTTTCAAAAAGCTAGTGACCGTTAATTGCATTGCATTACATTTTCATGTTAGATTAATTGCATTCTTTAGAGACATTTTCCAAGTACAAGGGGGTCCATCATTTTTGGGGGTTACATCAACAAAATTCAATGGTTTCAAATCAATTATGTGAGATTATCTTTTGCATTCATAGCATTAATCATTAATCATTATACATATCTTGAGTGAAAACAAGAAGAAAAAGTACATTATTCATTATTCATTTATCCTTCATCTTTAGAAAGGCATTTCATAAATTAAGTTGCATACATCAAAATTCAAACAAACAGTTGCATTAATTTTATCATTGCACTAAGTATTGCCTCCATATCATGACATTGCATCAACTATACATCAAATTAAAATCAAAATCATATAGAAGTAGTAGCATAATCATCATTTGCATCCATATATCTATGTCATAATCTAAGACATTGCATCCATAGCATAAATAAAAAGTAAGTGCATCATAGAAATCATGTAGATATGCATATAAAGAAATCTCACATCAACATCAAGAAGAATAAATCAAAGAGCATCATAGATAAATGTCCATCATCAAATGTCTATAACAAATCAGTATATCAAAGATACATAAACAAATGATCCATACATCAAGTCCTAATCAAAACTACATATGATACATCAATACAATATCTTGATATCAAGCTCATATCTAAGATGCACCTGGGGCACCTGATCCATCTCCACCAGCACCTAATCCATTCCCTGGCCCATCAAGACCGTTGTCACCTGCTCTATCTTGAGTAGAAGGTGGTTCCTAACTCGTGCTATCACTTGTAGGTAACCGAGCTATCATAGCCAAGAATTGTTGTAACATCATGGTAACCTGATCTAACCAGCTAGTAACTACAGTCATCCCTACTTGTAATTCTTGCACATCCTATACTAAGCTATCAACAATAGGAGGAACTAGAGGTACCTGAGGGGATTGTGGTGCTAAAGGAACCTATGGTATCACATGTGCTACACTACTCTATGGATCCACCTAAGGGGGTACCTATCCCTATCACTGTGCAAATGCTGGTCTCTACTGATCCTGACCCTATAAAAGAACCTGTAACATAACTTGCCTAGCTTCCTACACTTGTCTATGTCTTTGTCCTATCCAAGCTATAGATATAATAGCCTGAACCTGTCTCTACATTGGTACCTATCCTTGCCTCTGTCTAGGCTGACCAAACCCACTGCCTTGAGTTGTAACATGTCCACCCCACATCTGAGGTCCTGCAACTCTTTGTACCCAAATTACTCTCTGTATTCTCTACCTCTGAGGTCTACCACCACCACCATCATCTCCATCTCCATCATCAATAGATAGCTCATCAACATTAGGTATTGGCTCTACTAGATCTGTGAATCTAGTAAAGCGATGTCGTAAGAACCACTCTTGATACTCAAAGGACATCCCTGCATCGGCTACATGACTCATCATATCCCATCTGTCATACCCTAGTTGATCAATCTATGCACATGAAAAATGATAATCAACCTATGCTCCCCACATGGATCGCTCTGCCTGTACTCTAGCATACAATGCCATACCCTACCACATATCTTGTACTTGACCATACTAACGAGAACTCTCCCAAAGCTGAATCACTCTATACATAGTGTTAATCGACCAATCATCCAACAAGGGGAAAACATATACAGAAGGTTGTCATCATCCTCTCTCCAGCCATCGTAACCTAGGTAAGGTCTCCATATGACCTGGTTGATATCATTGATAGTCCGACGCCAAAACTCAACCTTGCCTAGATGATGCTCGACAATCATGCCATCATATAGAAATGTGTAAGGATATCCTTAAGCTCGCACTCATGCCAATATCAGTCTCATAATCAGGATATGCTCCCAGGTTTGTAGCTATAGTAACACTACACCTGCAGAAATAGCCACACTATGCCTATATACGACATCGTGTAAATCATGATACAAGTACGGTAACACGCAAGATCCTCAGTCTAGTCTGTGAGGATGAGTAATCAAGTCATCTAAAATCTGGCCCCATTCGATTGAAAAGCCATGACCTCTCTTATCTGGTAAGAGAAGTCCACCAATCACTGCTCCTAGCAAAGCTGGAAAAGTAGGAAAGGAAGAAAACTGCGCCCATGTAATGCTATCATCATAGACTTGATCATAGTAAACCTGCTCTCTATGGGTCGGGATCCTCAATAATATATATACATCCTCTAGTGTGATGGTCATCTTGCTGAGGGGTAGATGGAATGTGTTATGGTCAGAGTACCAATGCTCTACCATAGCTATCAATAAACCTTGGTTCAGCTAAAACCGAGGAAGATCTAGAAGGAATTCGAGCCCACATGTCTCGATTGTCCATCTCTCTGGAGGAGTCAACTCATCCACCAGATTAAAGACCCAAAGCTGCTACATTCTATTTATACAACCTATGGTAATGTGCCTACATTTTTCAAATGATGTGAATTGTATTATTATTTTTCTATTTGTGGATCATTCTAAGTTAATCAAACACATTTAAACTATCTTTGCTCTTTTTGAGTACATCAACCTATTGTTCCTGACCTCTAGATCTTGAGAAGGGACAAATTTATAATATCTTTTAATCACTCTGATTGACACATAAAAAATTCACAGGTATGATTTTATTCAAATATCCTAAATACTAAGTCAACATCATGGAATCACATCTTTTTAGCTTGGCAATCTATCTGGTCATTCAAACGATCAATTGAAGACAACTTATCTTATTCTAAATTAGGTTTTCATCATATATCAGGCTATGTGTCATTTCATTATGTGAAAGCATCATTTCATGCTATGCGTCATTTAAAACATCCTACACATCATTTAAAATTTCAGAGGCGTTTCTTTACAACATACACGACATTTGCGAACTCTACGCGTCATTCAAACAATGATACACATCATTTAAAACTTAAGAGTTTCCTACGCGTCATTCTAAATATCGGGTTCACATTTTGACCTACTTGCTACATGGTTTTAAAACCTCATATATGTCATTTGACTATGTGGACATGGCATTTCCCTATCTAAGCATCATTTAAAAGGTCATACGCGACATTTCGCTAAATCTAATATAAAAAGCATGAAAATTGACATTAAATGCTATTAAAAATGAGAAATAAATGCACTAGGAAGGATCAAATCACTCACTGGAGGTCCATAGTCAAGTGTTCTCTGATAACAACATGCTCTCTCAAACTGATGCTCTCGAATAGGGACAACCATTACTCTCAATCATAGTAAAACCAGAGTAAAATCTCAATAGTGAAAAGTGACAATGAATAGTAAATTTGGGTTTTTCAACCTATTTAAGCTATTTTGACCTAATTTTGGAGAGAGATTTACCCCACATGACCTAAATCTTCATTTTCTACACACTGGGGCATGTTGTGATTTTATTATCATTCTTCTTGATTTTTTCAGAAATGAAATCATTTAGATTTACTTTTCATCAATCACGTCATATTGGCATTTGGACAATAAAATGTTTTCATTTTTGAGGGGGCATATCTTATTAGATCATCAAATCAAGATTTTGCATCACATTTTATACCAAATCTAGGGCATTAAAATTTCTACATCAGGGTTTCACATCAAGTTTCACATCAGGGTTCTGCATCAAACTTTTGCATCAAATTTCACATCAGGTTTTTGCATCAAGTTTCACATCAGGGTTTCACATCAGATCATCAAGGTGTCACATCAAATTTTCAAATCAATCAGGTTTTGCATCAAGCAATTAGTATCAAATCTACATTAGGACATGTAATTTTCTTTGAATCAATGCACTTCACACATCAATTCAAAGAGGGGCATTTGTAGACACCCAAAATTGACCAGGTGTCGTAGTATCAACAAATCTTCTCAAAATGCTTAAAATGATTCAAAATGGATCAAAATAAAATTAAATGGACATTTATCAATCAAATTGGATTAAATCAAATAAAATCAAAGGATCAATTGATACTCAAATCAAATAATCAAATATAAGCCTAAAAGGGGTCAATCAAAATTATATAATTGATTTTAATCAATTAATTGTATAGTTTAACTCAAAAATCAAATTGAACCTATTCACCCTTACATGGCTAATTTAATTAATTGATTGAATTAAATAAATCCCAATTTTTTTCAACATAATTTGATCAACCAATGAGAATTGAAGACTTTGTCTCTTTGTCCCAACCTTTGAGACAACCATTTAAATGGTCCCCCCATTTGAAACCATTTGAGGGATCAAACTCAACCAAGGATTAACCCATGGTCAATTCACTCTACCCCCTACCCTTGGGATTTTAATATAAATATGAGCCATTTCTAAGCATAAGATATCCTAGAAAATTTGAATGCATAGCATCATTACTATAGACAATTTGAGAGTAATTGAGTAGTATTTTTTGAGCATTTTGAGAGCAAATTGTGAAGATTTTATAATTTATCACGAGCATTTAAATTCATCTTTGAGAGATTTTGAGATAATTGAGAGCTAGATTAGGCAATTATCATCAATTTCTCATTTTAGGATGGTTACTAGTGGAGATTAAGGCCGAGAGCTCTACTTGCAAAGCCTAGTTAGAGAACCATGGAATGTTATGGATGTTAATTTCAATTCTTTAGATTAAATTGCTTGTTTCTTTCCATAGAATTGTAGCTAATCATCCTAATTTTATGAAGGTGTATTAACTCACACATGGGTCCAACTGACCACATAGATGACATTGCATCCACATTCGATACCGAGGGACATTGACCGAGTACGAAGACAAATAATGTTGAAGATGCAACTATTAACAATATCTTGGATGATATTCCTAAGCTTTTGACTGATCTTGGTCATGCAGATATTATAATAGATGATATTACCGAAGGTGACCTAGATGAAAAAGTAACACAATATGAAGTAATAACTGGAGTTGTCAATACCCTAGAAGCAAATGATAAAACTGAGGTTGCCTGAGCAATGATACCAGGTAATCTACCTATACTAGTCCAAGCAATTGATATTGTGATTGAAGCACAAACAAAGACACCCAAGAAGGTAATAGGTACACATGAAGATAAGGGTGATGGAACTGGTAAAGAGAATCAGCATAGTGGAGCTACTACACAAGGTGATGCACCCAAAGAAACTAATGATGTAACAAAAAAGGGTTAAGGAAATATAGAGACAATGGTAGACACTTCTACTATTGACACTAGGTCAACTACCCTGAAACCCACACAATTCATCATGTCTACCGAACCACCAAATCTAGATATCGAGCACAAGGCTCAATTATCACTAACAATATCTCTTGCCTCAAGTGTACAAGGGAAGAAGAAGAAAAAGAAGAAAGTGAGTAAGGATCCAGTCAAACTTGATGAAATCATCTCAAGACAAGCTAAGGTTAGAACACAAGAATGTATAGGTACTAGAAGCAGCTATGGAGATCTTACTTCAATTTGTTCCCAATGTGAACATAAATGAATCAGCCCCAATCATTGATCAACTTGCACTACTCACCAAGGCAATAAATGATCCCGATATTGATGCCAAGAAGAAGTTAGAAGCAAGAGTAGAAAAGAAGATTAAGTAAAAGCTTACTAAAGATATTAGCCAAGCAGTGGTAGTTAATAAGGTAACACTCTCAAAATTTGTAACAACATTAGAACCTATTATTACTCAAGCACTTACAATTCTGCAAAATTTATGCACACTAGATCACTTCACTACCGAGCTTAGTGAAAAGTTAAAGAAATTAGATGATGATCTAAAAGATAGTGAAAATCATCTCACAACTGAGCAACATGCATTTCAAATGCATTATTCTAAGGTTATTCATACACAATAGTTGAGACTTGAATTGAATAAGGAAGAGAACAAGATAAGAGATCAGGTAACAAAGCTTCAAGCCATATTACTACTGCATTTAGCATTGATGCAAAAGCATGTGACATAGGAAAAATATTTGATTGCTACCCTAGAACTATCAGTCACAGAAAGCATTTATGACATGCATGCTCAAAAGAACTTGGAATAATTGACCCTCGAGCACTTAAAAGAGGAACTCGAAAAGATCATGGAAAATATTTAGAAGACCCATACCAACATGTTTTGACAATTTGTGAGTTATTTCCTTTGTCATTAATTTCAAAAAATGGGGAAACATATGTATAATATATCTATGCATACCGAGAGCATGTACAAAGGGGAAGCCACTATGTATACTACATATCTAATTTTTTGATACTAATATCAAAGGGGGAGAATGTTACTCTATATGATTTTAAAGGTTATCATTAGTATTCAAATTTCCAGCTGGTAACAGAGTCAAAGATAGACTAGTCGGTACTGATCACCGAGTGCAAAGTTAACTGAGTGCAGTGATCACCGAGAAACAAACCTATCAAGCACCAGGTAGTATACATCGAGCACCGAGATAAAATGAACACTGAGAGATAGTATTTACCAAGTAAACTAGCAGTTACATAAAAGTTTGTAATGGCACATCAATCTAGGTAACAAATTTTTGTCGAGCTGGAAAATAGTTTACAATGATCGAGGAGGACATTAATTAAGGATCCAATCATTAATTGTTTATATCTCCTATGTATAGATGATCAAGGTAAAATTTTCACACCGTTGATCTCAGGTTTTCTGAGATTTTTTAAACCCTAATCAGGTTAACAGGTTTGATATATGTAAGGATAAGATGTCATTTTGTAATGTATGATGATCAAATTATGATCAAGTAGCTGCCACACTAAGGACATCAAAAGATCAGACAAGGGTTTTAGCACAAGGACTTCATTGAAGCATTTAGTTTTTAGAACAGAGACAAGGATATTAAGAAGTACAAAAGTTATTATCAGTCACAGCAAGGTGATAAATTTATTGTACTTAAAGGATCTATTATCCACAATATTCAGATTTTATTTGTTCAGATCATAAATTTTGTTACTCTCTAACAATTGTAACAAATCCTAAATCTCCTAACAAAGTGGACTTAACCGTCTTTGCCTAAATATCCTAATAGAGTGCACACATACATTGTGTTGTGAATTCCTCAAATGAGGTAGATCTAATCAATCTTATTATTACTCCTAACAGGGTAAGGTCACCAAAAGTGATCAATCTTTGTAAGCTCTAATAGGCTCCTTTATTACGTCAGTAGTGAAGCTTTGTGCGATATCATAATACATGTGTTATGTGTACTTAAGTTTCATGATTTTTTTATTGGTTTGATTACATGCATTTACATTTCAGCAATGACATTACATGTATGGTGAAGGAAATCTACACAACTGGTTATTACAATTTATGATCACAAAGATTTGTTTGAAAAGTTTTTAATAGTATTGATTCACCCCTCCCCTCTCAGTTACACACCTTTCTATTATTCCAAAAATGTTGTATATTTTTTTCCATTAATGCAAAAGGGGGAGATTGTTTGCATTGTGTTGAGATTCATGGCATTATGATGAATTTTGGTAGAAATTGATGAGTTTAAGTTTGTCATTACTGGAAACTTACTTATTCAATTAATTTTTGTGAATAGGTTTCCCTAACTGATTGGCAGGATGAATAGATGAGAAAGAAGACAATAAGTTTTTTGATCACTCAGCAGGAAGACAATAACAATTTTGAGTTTTGAGTAGCGCTCAAGTTGGTGAGAATATGGGGAGATGCAATCATAACCATGGATTTATGACCGCGAAAGTTAACTCAACAGTATGTGAAATTTAGTTTTTTTGTTAAAGTTCTATGTGATGTGGTTGAGTTACAAATTGATACATGTCGATCAAATTGTTAAGACAGTTAACTTAATGATAATATTTTGTATTAAATGTTGGTATTACATTTTTGGGCTGACATGTGAAGATTTATTGATGCAAAAGTTTCTTGAATTAAGTCAATTTAGGGACGATTTGTGGATTGTTTTTAATTTTGTAAATGACTTAAAAACATATATATAAAGGGATGCTACATCATAAATTTAGAGTTGTTGATCATGTTTTGGTGGTTGCAATCAAAGATAGAGATTGTGTCTTGCATCAAGTGATCAGATATTAGATTTGATCCCATAGGAAAATAATGTCATTCAAATATCAGTGATTTGAGTTCATTTCTCAAGGATAACAATAGAGGTTAGCAAGGTTAAATACCTTAATAGGGTGGATCCTAATAGATCTTTTCTTTTTTAAATCATCTAACAAGGTAACTTTTGAGAAGGAGTTCAAAATCCTTTAGAAAGGTAGATCCTAACATATCTTATTGTACTTCTAACAAGGTACTAGTCACTCCTAATATGGTGAGCCCCTAACATGGTATTGTAAGGTCTTAACAGGGCATCTCTTATATCTGCAATGAAGAGATTATGGGTGTCATCCCCACCATGGTTTTTTTCCCTGTGACAAGGGTTTCTACAATAAAAATTAGTGGAGATGTGGTTATGCTTTGTGGTTGATTGATTAATTTACTTCTATTGGATAAGTTACAATTACTTGTTTAATTTTGTGGAAGTTACTTAAATGCATAATCAAATCATTGGTTGAATTAGTATTTTTTTTTTTCACCGTTTCAGCCCTCCTCTCAGTGCTTCTATATGTTAAGTACATGTACTCATATCTAAACACATATCTTTAACATGTATATAGAATAAATACACACTGGCTCAAAGGGTTCTCCTATACTCTTAGGAGGCATCATCACTAATGAGGCAGCTATGACCATTTCCTGTATAAAAAATAATAACATATGTCATAGTCATAAAGGAAGGATTTCTAAGAGATTTCGAACAAACAAGAATGCAATTGAAATTAAATATAAAAATGTTACCTCTTCCTTCTCTTGAACATCAGCGACATCAGGTATTCATTAATTTTGTAAACCCAATTGTTTCTATATATAGACCAGATAAGTCAGGTGCATTCATCCATATAGACTACAATTACATGTTTAATCATAATACATTTCAACAATTAAACTTAAATTCTACTAAATTACCTTTAATCATTTGGGTATCCTTGAGGATTTCTTTCTTTGTTCTGGTATCCTCAAGTTAGATGGGGTACCTTTGCAAAAATAAAATTAACATAAGAGAAATGATTGTGATACTGCATGGGTTCAATTAAAACTTTAAACAAGAGATGTGAGAAATATTATACCGCAAAGATCTGCAGGCCAAAGTCAATGGAAGAAAGCATGATATCATCAACTTTTAAAATCTGAGCAGCCGACAAGCCCCACAAAACACCAAATAAATATGAAACCAATGTATTATTCATTTTTTATGAATATTTAAAAACTTTACCTCAGGTGTCAGAGCTACGCTTGCACGTCTACTCGAATGAACACTCTGTGATGTGCCCATATCACGTGCTGCACCATGCAATGCATATTATTTATGTATCAATTTAAATTTTTCTCTAAATAATAATTTATTTACTTTTGTAAGATTTAGGTGATTAATTAATAACATGTCAAAACACAAATAAACAAACTTGTGTCTTCTCTCTAGAAAATACTATCATCATCAAGTAGTCTGTGAGGCCCGCATCCTCAAGTTTTTGTTCATGTGCAATGTTTTTGGGGTTTTGTTTTATTGCTTGTGCAATAGGTCTTTGTTTTCTTTTTTTATGTTGGGGGATTTTTTGAAGAATGTAACATTGAAAATTAATAAAAAAAATACATAAATCAATTAAAAAACCCTACTTAAGTTAAAATGCAAACAAAAACAATTAAAAAAGAACCAAAACAATAAATTCTTACTTGTTCAATGTGGTTCCATTATTGCAAATTGATCAAAAATCTAAACTCATGCAAAACACGTTGGGAGTCTGATGAAATTTGCCTTCTCCACACTATTGTTCCTCCATTTTTGGTGTTGGAAATGGCCCTACGCCATATATTTTGGGGAATATAATGTTCCTCAAAACCCGTATACATTTTGAGGAAGATTTTCCCGTAAGGGCTTTGAGGATCATTTTGCCTTTTTATTAGTTTTTACTAAGGTTGGTAAAACCAAGCCTAGCACATTTTTTAATTTTTCAGAACACACATAGGTTATGAGAAATTTTGTTTATTTTGCATGTTGTCACTTTTCTCTTCACCATCTTGGTGTACTTACCCCTTAGGATAGTGCTAAAATAGTTTAGGATATATTATAAGGTGATTTTGGCTCGTCTTGAGAATGGTTTTTTAGTATAATTGAGGGTACTGATTTGTAAAAATTAAAATACATTTTAGAACTAGCATATGACAAGTTTTATAGTAGTGGATAAGAATATAGGGAAGAAAATGGGCACTTTTAAATTAGATATGAGAGGAATGAGAGGTTTACTATGCCTCAAGAAATTAGACATTTGATGACCTAGAGGGAGTGCAACATAAGTTAGATGGATAACCTTTCTTTATGGAGACATTTAGAACATAGGATAATTCTTATCCTTACCTTTCCCATTTATTCTCTAAGTCCTAAAGTCAATCCTCATTCACCACATAACATTTCTATCAGTATCAAGGAAGAATCATAATTCATTTTAGGTACCTCTACAAAGTGTCCACTAATATCATATATTAGGGTGCTTGAAATTGTTTGTAAATTTTTGACTCCAATACCCTGACACCCCTATTATGGGTGGTTGTATGTAAAAAAAATAGGAGGGGTCGATCACTTGAGGGAATTGACTACCCCACCTTATATTATCTCTCACCATTTATGACACTTTAAGAGTTGTTCAAACACTATTTGTAAACCCACATTTGAGTTGGATGAAATTTGTTTTAAACATTTGAATTTTAATTTTTGACATGTTCATTTATTTCCTTTTTGTTATCTTCTTTTTCCTCTTTTTATACATGACTTCAAAATGAACTTAAACTTAAATTCTCTCCTTTATAAGGTATATTCTTAAAAGATGTATTTCCTTATAAACTCATGTATCAAAAACTATAATTTTTTTTAAATTACTTTATTTTTTAAAAATCCAAGCATTATCAAATAGATGGTTCACATATTTATTTAAGACTTTATTTATAATTATTTTAAAATGGAAATTATTTATTACAAGGGAAACTTTTTTTAATAATACTATAATAAGTGAAATTTAATAAAAAAATATTTTATATTAAACATATATGTATTATTTGAAATATGTCTATATTTTGTATCGATATATATCTAGATATCTATATAGGCATTTAAAACACAGGGATTTTTCTAAAATTTGAATAAATAAATCTTGAAATTTTTAAGGTTGTGACAGAATGTCTTCATCAAATTTCACATTTGTACTTTCAATTATTCTTCTCAAACTTTTTTGTAGAATTTGTAAGCTTTGATTATGGTGAAATACCCAAGAAAGGTGCCTTCATCAACTTTGGAATTAAACCTTCCAATTTTTTCTTCATTTGTTGTTATGTAACATTTGCCTCCAAAATCTCTGAAATACTTTATAGAAGAGGTTATTCCATATCATACCTCATAAGATGTCTTCCTAAGATTCTTCTTGATCTAAAATTTGTTGAGTGTATATACTAGAGTCATTATATCCTATTTCTAGTAGATTTCTAGTAGATTGTCTTCCTTTATCATTGTCCTAGCTTCTTCTTGAAGTGTTATATTCATCCTTTCAACCACACCATTACGTTGCAGAGTTCTAGGAGTAGATAAATTTCTCCTAATCCCATGATTCTCAAAAAAATTGTTAAAATCCTCAAAAGTAAACTCTCCTCCTCTATCAAGTCTAGAATTTGATTCTTTTATCTACTTAATTTTTAAAAATAGCCTTGAATATATTTATTTTTTGTAAATATTTTGGATTTTCTCTTACAAAAGTAACCCATGTCATTCTATGAGGAACTTTTCCACATGTCATCTTCTATATGGTCCACTTTCTACTCTATCAGCATTGAAATATAACCAGTTCCAGCCACCACATCACCTCCACCTGGGTGCAGTCATCAAAATTATCTTTTCCTCCTAAAAGCCACCTCAACCCTCAAGTTCCACATAGTTGTCAAACGTTACTTTCTTTTATTCATATTACATATAGAGTGTTAGCATATAAAAACACTTTGAAACACCGTCGCACCGTGCATGTGGGATAATGGCTATCTACCCTCCTTTCAAAAATTACTAGATGTGCTTCCATAATTTTAATTGAAAAAGCATTCTAAAACCTGTGCAACTCTCTTTTTATGGATGCTCACACTCTAATTTGCAACCTCCCAAGTTGGCACAGGAAAGGAGGAGGGGACATGCTCTTCCCATCTATGTGCATTTTCTTGAAAGTTTCTAAAAAAATTTCAACAAATTTACTGTGTCTAACCTGCAAAATGGTAGTCCACGAAACCACATTTTTCAATGAAGAGATGCCAAATGGTTTACATGCCTTATACAAGCTTCCACATTTTTCATGAAACAATGCAGACATGATGGATGACCATACGTTATTTAAATTTTTTTGATGCGTGGTTTGTATATGTCTTACATCCACATTTCTCATTTTCTAATTCTTAAAGTTTGGCATAGGTAGGGAAGAGTTCTGACATGGTGAAGGAGTTGGCTTTACACTAGCCATGCACATTCGCTTGAAATTTTTCAGACCTTTTCCTCAAATCCATGCATAGAGCTCCCAAATCAGCATTGGTATTCAAGACATGGAGAAATATATTGGCTTCACACCGACCCATTTTCATTTTCTTTAGAGGCTTGTAATGCCCCTTCACTTGGGAAGGAACCTTTTACAAAATTTAAGCTGTTGTAGCTACTCATTCCCTATTCCAAAGCTTCAACATAAGAATTGTCAAATGGAACATTGTTGGCTTTATGAAAATTGACTGGTAGATCCTCAAATTTTTCTTTGCATGTGAATTTGCTTCAACACCTCCAAAGGAAAACTCCTTCGATCCTAATTCAAAAACAACATTTTCATCCTCAACATTGGACTTGAGTGCAACAACTTATTTTACATCAAAATTTTCATCTTCTAGATCTGCTTTAGTCTCAACTTTACAAACTTCTTAGCCATCATCATCAGATGACTCTGCAGTTGAACTTTTAGAATCTATAATCTCTTTGACAACACAGCCACTTAATGTAAGCATAGAGGTTTGGAAGTTAGTTAGTCTCTCTACAAGAGCTGGATGAACAGTCAATGGTAAAGAGATAAAGTGACAATATTGGAGATTTGGACCTTTAACAGCCTCATCAAGCTCCTTTTGAATTGTTTTTGTAGTTGTGTTTATACTTTCAATAGATGGCTCATCCAAAATAACAACACTCTCATCTGTTGGATACAATTGTTTAATTGTATATTGTCTTTGATGTTACACATATGTCATATTAGTCATCAGACAAAGTCTACCGAGCAAAGAATGTCATATCATTCATTAGACAGAGTCTACTAAGTTCAGACGGTAAGAGAAGCAAGTTACAGAGTCTACCGAGCACTCCAGAATACTATATCGAGAAGTTAGTTACTACCGGGCTCTCTCGGTCAACAAAGAAATTCAGTCTTTACCGAGTTCAGTCGG
>MU228126.1:1955184-1965566 GCA_018584345.1 Thuja plicata | reverse complement strand
ACCCGGTAAAAGGATTTACAAACTGATTCAACTGTTAGGATGAAATAGTAGATCTTGACTTACAACTTAATTGCTGATAAGATCCTTTGATTTCTGATCACCTGTTGTGATAGATATGTCAATTCTGTTCCTTTACTGATTCTGTGAAAATGCTCTGTTCTGCTGCCTTATTGCAGTCTCTGCTCTGCTCTGCTTTAAATTCGCATTCCCATTTTTCACATTACTTTCATACTTCCATACTTCAGATGGTATAATACATTACATATATATACCGTCCATAATATGTTACAAAGTCGGCCTTATACAAATTAATAACATAAAATTATTTCTAAGTCGGCCTTACATAGGTGAACAAAATATTACTGAGTCGGTAGAAGCTAGGTTCCTCAAGCTAGCTCGGTGACCTTCTGATACTCGGCATCCACTACTGTACTCAGCATCGTCATGCTCTCGGTAAGAGTAGAAGCTTGGTCCATACTAGTCCCGAAGTGTAGCTTGGAACTCGGTAGCTGTGGTGACTCGGTAAATACATTGTCACTCAGTAACCACTGGTGACTCGGTAGAAACTGACATCTTGGTTATCTTCAACTGATGACTCGGTGACTAACGTCTGCTCGGTAACTGATGTTCTTCTTATGTGCTCGGTGACTGCCTTACTGCTCAGTTTGAACTATTTGATCGGTGAGCTTTACTGAATGCTCGGTATAGGCTGTGGGCTGAGTGATAAGCTCAGTAAGCATTCAAAACCAAATAAGTGTTTTCACTAAGTGCATTCACTGATGCCAAATGTATCATTATTCCAACATTTGTCTTAGATAAATTTTCATCTTGGTCACTCCAAATTTCTCAAAAATTTGAGAGTTCCAATAGTGGCTCTGATTGGGGATGCATGCTCCTTGTGGGAATGGTGAGATTTTAGATCTCAGGGTGGAGTTGACCTATCACAAAAATTAGAATATTTCTCTTCACTTCAAAAAAATGGGCTCCTTATTTAAAACCACACACCAAACACTGCTGAAAGTAAAGAAACTGTACAAATATACAAATTGTTTACAAGTGGCTCCAAGACACAAAACTAAAATCAACACTTACCTCTATCAAATATTTGATTCTCATCTTGATGTACCAAAGGTAAACTAAGATTACGACTTCCAACTTTATGATATAAAAAACTGCCATATGTTTTCAACACATCATATAAAATGAAATCAATATACTCACCAACAACTGGTAACATAAATTCATCAAATTGATGAGACTGTTAACCATTTTGTGAAACAAATTTGTCACACCATTCACTACCACTGTCACACTGAAAAGAGAAAACTTCCAACCCCTTCATATGGCTGGAAACATTAGACATATTTTGCATAGTAGTTTGCACCAAAGAATGAATCTCATTGTTCATAACAACTTGTGAACTAGAATGAAACACATCCAAATAAAACCTTGACTGTGTAAAACTGGAGACAACTTATTGATCAAAACTTCTATCAGCATCTTCCAAAGATGAAAATGTATCATCAAATAATGGCTCACTTATCATTTGCAAATCTAAGAAAATACATGTAGACTTATCCCTTTTTTCAAAATAAAAATCAGCATCAGATTCTTTCACACAAATTCTACCCAAGTCAAAATTAACATCAGTATATGAGTCCTCATACTCATCATACACAACATTTTCAAATTTCTCATACTCATATGAATTTTCATTTTGCACATTATTTGACTCAAAGGTAGGAAAATAAAAATTAGAATATGTCTCATACTTCACACCCATCAGCATATTATTTTTATCAAAACATATATCAATTAGGTATTGCAAAGTAGAGTCCACCTTAGGTGAATACCTTTGAAAATCAACAGCTAAGAGTTCTAAAATTTTCTCACTACTTAGTGGACATTGGAATTTATTTTCACTTTCTCTGGCTTCTCTTTCAATGCTGCAAATATCTTCCCAGTCGAAAGAAAAGATTAAAACTTCTTGGCTCATGCCATTGTGTGCAAATGAATCATCACATCGACTTACATTTGCATCATAATCATCCTCTGGCTGGTCACAAAAGTCTTCCATGACATGCTGAGTATAAAATTCATTAGTTTGGCTGCAAACATCTTGAAGACTAAGCTCATTAACATTGTTATCTATATTCCTCAAATCTGAAATCTCAGTAACTTCACTATCAATCATATCATAAGAACCACTAATTCTTTCACCTTCCTTAAACTGAAAAGATAAATCTTCACTATTATGCTGAGAAGAAGAAAAATATACAAACTTAACCAAAACACTTTCAATTATATATTTCTCTTCAACATTTTGAATTTCATTGACCCTATCATTAGCATAACTACAGTCAATAGAAAGTGCATTTTTAGTTTCACATTTTTCAATCCAATCTATCCATTTTCTAGCACGCTTAAAATCATCTTCCCTCAAGGATATTGGCCAATCAAATGAATCAGGAAAACAAAATTCCAAAACACATTAACCTAAACTGACTCTTTAGGAGAAAAAGGATCATGAAAATCCTTCATTATAGTAACAAACCTCTTGCAAAAATTAAATGCAGACTCACCCTTCATTCTTTTCATTCTTTTTTTTTTGTAGTGACAAACTGACCAGTTCTTGGATGTTTTTTTTTAAACATTTTTTATATATGAAAGAACCTCTTGAAGGCCTAGAAAAGACCCTCCACAAATGGACATATCTCTAGCATATACATGAAAATCATCACTTTCAGAAATAAAATTTCTTGCAGCAACACAAGCTCTTTGGATTCACTATGCAACCATAAACTAATACATACTTGCAACTTAAATTACAACTGATGTCTTAACCATGAAGTATGCAAAACTCCATCTACACCTTGTCCCTTCTCTTAGTGCTTAAATCACTTAATAATGAAATATTTTAATAACCTTTAAAATAATTTACCTGGATGTATTGTAGTAGCTGCAAAAATACTGATTTGAAGTCACCTCCAAATCACCTTTAATTTTTTTTGGTAGAGCCGCCACCTCTTTGCACAAGACAAGTTTGAATCAGCTCAGATCTCTTCACCCCACTCTGACCTTCTTTAAAACTAGAAAAATCACAACACACCCCACTAATATGGTCTCATATCAATTCCTCTTTTGACTATGCTCTCAGTCATAGAGCCCAAACATATACTTCATCATCACTACTTGTCCATCTTTCCTTTTAGTCTTTCTCCAAACATGCACACTCGTACAATCAGAGAACTCAAAGTCACCACTCACCACTTGTGAGATAATATATGTATATATTTTAGGAACTTGGACTTTTAGACACTCTTGCAATGATAGAAAAAAGAAACCCTGACATTCTTTATAAGTAAGAGGAATGCTTCTTTGTAAAACATGACTCTATAACAACCATATGACTCTGGATTGATTTTGACTAAACATAGAAAAAATCTCTCTTATCCCCAATTGAGTCTCTATGCTATTGATGAGTCTTGGATTGATTCAACAAAGCAAGGAAATAATTCTCTTAAACTTGCTGAAAATTATGTTGAAGTTGTTAACTTTTGTTTCCCTAGTAGATTCATCATTTTATTGGTACTCAAATAGGCTAACTCCATCAGAACATTTGAGTTAACATATTCATAGCAGAGTCTTCTTGATAAGGTCTACAAGACCTTTCTATTCTATTTTCCCAGTAGAGTCACCATGTGTTCCTACTACAGCTCCTAGGTTTTTTGCATTCTTTGATACACTAGTAACAGAGTGAGTACTAGCAACTAGAGCTGGACCAGAGTTTTGTGCATCTTGGTCAAAAAAAATTTGTACATTTCGTACTGGACCAACAACTTGGTTGTTTTGATCAGAGCTAGCTTCTTGGGCTTTCAATGTTAGTCAAGTTGTTGCTTGTGTGGCACTTGTTGTTTCATTATTACTTTCAGAAATATTCAAGAAGGATATCTTCTTTTTCATCTCAGCATCTGTTGCTTCCAACTCAACCTTCTCCAATTTCTTGGCCATATCTTCCTTATCCTTCCTTTCCTTTTCCAATTCTAGATCTAGCTATGACATCCCATTAGGAGGAATTTATTTCTTCTTTGTCTCTTCAATGTGAATACCAGATGCCATCTTCTTTCCCCTGTCTTGAACAGTTTTATTTTCCTTATCTGCCATATCATAATGAGGTTGTTATACTTTGGTAGGCTTTTCCACCTCCCAATCTTATAATTTCCTTAGCACAAGGTTCTCTCGATCAAACTCATCCTTCTTCTTCAGGGATTCACCTTGCTATGATTTCTCTCTCAATGTGTTCATATCCCCAAAGTTTTCTTTGTTCAAACCCTTGTACTTCTCATTCAAGGGCTTATCATTTGCCTCACATTGTGTAGTGACTCTTAACAGTCTATGCCTTTCAAACAAAAATTCCCAAATTTCTTGTTATCTTTCATTTTGCTTGTTCTGCACATCTAACATCCGTTTTGTCTCTTCTTCTTAGAACCAACACTTCTTATCTGAGCATATCATCATCATATTGGGTTGAGTGCATGTCTTGTGGATCATCAAGGTTAATCAAATTATGAATTCATTGATTTTCTACTGGAGGGTAAGACTGGTCCATCAAATTAGGGTATACTTCATTTGGTATATCACTACATGCATAACCTCGAATCCTTACTCTATTTGCATTAGGTATTCTATACTTGGTTTGAACGAAACCTTTATCTTGAGACCTATCTTAAAGAGTGCCAAACATGTGATTTAACAAGGGTTGACTATCTCATTCAGAACTTGTAGAGGATGTAGAAGATTTCCCAAGAGCTGGGGTCACTTTGTCAATCCTAGGAATCCATGACATACTAAAACTTGACTAACTTTGTTAGACCACTATTTCGTAGGCTTTCGAGGAAGATCAAATTTTATAGAAAAATCAGGAAGTTTCTATAGGTAAGACCTCATGTTCTTTTGAGGATTTATATTTAAATAAAAAAAAAAAAAACTACTTGGTTACAAAAATCACACTGGTATAACACTACACAGAGTTAACAAAGTCGCCACCCAAACAATACAGGATAAAATATAACAATTATTTTGGGAATTAGTATAGCAATATTTCTAGCATTTAGTCCCCAGTAGAGTCACCATTTTTTTGGTACTTTTTCTTGCAACTCATAATCCTAAAAGAGAAAATGGGAACCAGACCTAGGGATCTTAATCTAATTCACATAATTTTCTTCATCTAAAGATTGAGGATAGGAAAAGACAACATTAGCAAGGAATACAAGCCTTCTTTAGTTCGAGTTCCACAAACTCAAGTGAGTGTACCTAATAACATATATATGTATAGATAATAAACCTCTTGCTAAAAAACACTATGCAGACATAAAGCTTGTGATAATTCTCAGACTTGTAGGTAATGAGAATTTAAAACTCTACCACTCTTATGCAGGCTCCCACCTGCATTAAGTGTGCAAAGAACTAGATAACTTAACTTTCACATAAATAAAAAAAAATTTAAAGGGATTTGTAATGATTTGAAATGATTTATGGAAATATGACAAACTATGCAAGCCAGTGCCTAATTATGGGCACAAAGATATATATGAGACTTTAGAGAAATTCCAGATGCACACCCATTCTTGTCTATAGGTATTTGCATATTAATGCCTTACATTAATAAGCTATCTAGCACAATCACAATGCTCTTCTTTAAAAATCAACATCATGCATCTAATGTCACTAACACTTGTTCAAAGTTATTTAACTTCTTCCTTGAAGAAGACTAAGAGACAAGTATTATACACTTAATAATATCAAGCGAATAGGCTCATTAATCCTTGATATATTACACCTGTATAACAATGAACACAAAAAGGGAGACAAGTTCATGAGAAAATCAATAATGGCTTGCATCGTTGTTGGCTATATACATTTTAAAATCTATTGTTTTCATACCTAACCCAAAACAAAAAAAAACACACTACACTAATCACAAGCTTGTCAAAACAATTTTCAAAACTGTGGAGCCTAAAATTGAAACCAAATTAGAAGCAAAATTGAACCCCTTATAAAATGAAGAAGACAAGAAAATATAGAAGGAGAAAAAACCCTAGACTTAATCTCCAACTAACACTTGCCCTCCTTCCAAAATATCCTTTCCCCTTTCAAAGAGGACAAAATTTGACACACTACACTATTCACAAGCTTGTCAAAACAAATTTTAGAACTATGGAACCTAAAGTTGAAACCAAATTGGAACCAAAATCAAACCCCTTACAAAATGAAGAAAACAAGAATATATAGAAGGAGAAAAAACCCTAGAATTAATCTCTAACTGACACCTGCCCTCCTTCCAAATTATCTTTTCCCTTTTCAAAGAGAACAAAATTTGATCTGCATTCTATGCATACTCTTAAAAAAACTTGATTCATTTGCTTCTCTATTCTACGCTTCCCATTTCTTACATTTGAAAATAATAATACTTCCAATGTTGGTCTACTTTCACTTATATTTGTGCAGATTTAAAATTATGTTATGTAGACTTGAAAGATATTAATAATTTTTCCCATTTCCTACATTTGAAAATAATAATATTTCCAATGTTGGTCCACTTTGACTTATATTTGTGCAGATTTAAAATGATGTTGCGTAGACTTGAAAGATATTAATATAAAAATATTATTCTGCACTTAAATTTATTATTTTTCACTTTAGTCTTTTCATTATCCTACCACATGTTGCACTCTTGTTGCTCTGGAACCCACCTAGATGTCATTGGTCACTCATCTACTTAATGCTTCCATCTTGTCAGCCTACCAGGTGTCACTCCCTGAACACCTTTTGGATCGCAACCACTGTTTGATCTTGCCTCAGGATTCATGCCCTGTTTGAGGAACTTTACCATGTGTCATCTTCTCCATCATCCACTTTTTTCTCTGTCAGTACTGAAATGTAAGCACTACAAGTTGCCACATCGCCTCCACCTAGGCGCAGTCATCAAAATTTCTTTGTCCTCCTAAAATCCACCTCAACCCCCAAGTCAAACACAGTTATTAAGCCACTTTCTTTTATTCATTTTATATATTGAGTGTTAGCATATAAAAAACTTTAAAATACCCTCCCACCGTGCATGTGGGATAATGGCTATGTAGCCTCCTTTCAAAAATTACCACCTACGCATCCATAATTTTAAATGAAAACATGTTTTAAACCCTGCACAACTCTCTTTTTATGGATGCCCACACTCTTCTTCCTAGCCTCCCGACTTGGCATGAGCAAGGAGGAGCAAAATTTCAGCCACGTGCATTTTCTTGAAAGTTTCTAAAATATTTTTAACAAATGCACTGTGTGTACCCTGTAAAACTGTAGTCCATGAAACCATAGTTTCCTAGGAAGAGATGCCAAATGTCTCATATTCCTTATACGAGCTTCCACATTTTTCATGAAACAATAACTTTTACCATGCATATACATGATGGATCACCATACATTATTTAAATTATTTCTGTGTGTGGTTTGTATATGTCTTACATCCACATTTTGCATTTTTTAATGCTTAGAGTTTGGCGTAGGTAGGGAAGAGTTATTGTGTAGTGGAGGAGCTGGCTTTACACTAGCCACACACATTTGCTTGAAATTTTTTAGACCTTTTCACCAAATGCTTATGCAGAGCTCCCAAATTGGCATTAGTATGCAAGGCATGGAGGAATATACTAGATTCACACCCGCTAATTTGCATTTTATTTAGAGGCTTGTAACGCCCGTTAACTTAGGAAGGAACCTTTTGCAAAACTTCAGCTGCTGCACCTACTCGTTCCTTATTCCAAAGCTTTTGCATAAGAACTGTCAAATGGGATGTTGCTAGCTTTATGAAAATTCACTTGTTGATCATCAAATTTTTCTTTGCATGTGAATTTGCTTCAGCACCTCCAGAGGAAAACTATTTTGATCCTTACTCGAAAACAACATTTTCATCCTCAACATTGGACTTGAGTGCAACATCTTCTTTTACATCAAAAAATTAATCTTCTGGATTTGCAGTATCTCAACTTTACAAACTTCTTCACCATCATCCTAAGATGACTCTATAGTTGAATATTCAGAATCAATAATATCTTTGTCAACACAACCCCTTAATGCAAGAATACAGGTTTGGAAGTTAGTTAGCCTTTCTACAAGTGCTAGATGAACGATCAATGGTAAAGAGATAAAGTGATAATATTGGATATTTGAACCTTTAGCAGCCTCATCAAGCTCCTTTTGAATTATTTTCATAGTTGTGTTTACACTTTCAATAGATAGTCCATCCTAAACAACATCACTCTCATCTTCAATCAATTTGAAGATGATTTTCACACCTATTGTCTTCTTTATTTTCTGTTGCACTTTTTACTGAAACTTAAGAGTAGGCAAGATACTCCCCTTGTCCAGTGTTCAAAATATCTTCAAGATTAATGACGATAATTGGATTTATAGCTAAACTCTCTTGATTTGGTTTTTTGCATTTCACTGAATCTTCAGGTTTTTCATGTTTCAATGCAATAAATGATTTTATAGGTTTATTAGTTGAGCACATATCAGCAACTGCTTCACTCTTAGTCTCAAGATCTTGGCTTGAATTTTTGACATCTAAAATGCTACCAATAGTACTATCTGAAGGTTTTATATTTTTATTTAAAACCACCCAATCTTTAGCATTTTCCACTTAATTTTGGATTTATCTAAAAAAATTCTACAACCTTTTCAGTCAAATCTACACTCACTATTACCTTTAATATTTATGCAAACTGACCCCAAGAATAACAATTGGCCTCTGGAACTAGCTTCAAAAATTCATCATATGACTTCTTAGAATCATGAAGTCTAAAACATATGCTCATTTCCAACCTATGAGTACAAATGCCAAGTGGATTTGCATGACACCCTGAGACTTGTGAGATGCTCATGTTCAAATTTGGCTACTTCATCATATCTGCCAATGGGCAAACTAGAACATTGTAGAAATCCACTATTAATCCCCCTTTGAAAAATTTTCCAAACTGTATTCTAGGAGACTACCAATGGAGGAACCTACTTATTTAGATACAAAGAAAATTTTCCAGAGGGATTATCTAAACACCTTCAGGATCACCATATCTTAATAGTCAAAATGACTACTTTTGAACTGATTTTAATTATGCACACTGAAGAAGTGAATAAACTGCATATGAAATAAGCCTTGTATAAATAATAGATCATCTCATAGAATCTTATAAATCGACAAATTAGTTCATTTATATACTGGGAGTACAGATCTACAATCAACATTTCATAACATCCATTTGATATAAAGTTATAATCTTCTAAAAATAACTGTCGTGAAAATGCAACTTTGTCCACACTGGAAACTTAAATAAAATACTTTTAGATGTGACATCAAAAATCTATCAAATGAACCCCTTATGGTCTAAAAACTAGGACATGGATTCATTTACATACAAAGAATATATAGTTTCAATTAGCTTGTTCTGATGGTCAACTAGTCAACCAATATTTCCCGTCAAAGTTTGCCTTCTCATAATCTCCTCATTTCAAACTTAGTAAAACTGCATAGGTTGATTTGGAATTGGCTGAGAAAAAAGGCCATATGGATTGACCATAGTCTAAAAAATCACACAATGGAACATTTCCATGATTAAAATATAGGGAACCATTCAATTCCTTATAAAATTCAACTCGGTTCAAATGGTAAGACCCCCAAAGTATTGTACTCTGTACTTTAGCAATTCACACTCAGAAAATCAGAATTAATTGCAAACACAATGATCTTAGAAAACTCATCATATGAAGTCATAGGGATCTACAGATGGAAATTCAGGCTCAATTTCATGTCTAAAATTTCTAAGCACACTCGTTATACCATATGGTTCAACTGGGCCTAAGATGCAAACATCCAAAGTAGGCAACATTTAAAGAAAGATAAACAAAGACCCAAGAAATAAACTAGAGATTAAAAAAATGAGCCCACAATTCCCTAACAAACTTACAACTGAAGAGAAGATGAAAAGTTTTCTTGACGTCTTCCTTACATAAGAAACATATATTAAGGATAGAAAATACCCTCTTACATATATTATCAACAGTAAGGATTTTATTTTTGGCATGGATCAAGAAAAATATGTTTATCTTGGGAATCAACTTAGAGTTCCAAACTAATCCCTAAAAGGGTTGGGGATAACACAAATCAACTTGAAACTTGAAAGCATTAGAAACTAAGGATTTTTCAGAGGAACCTACCCAAACAATCAAGTTTTCAAAATGAGTAGTAGGAATGTGAACCTTTAAAATTTTCTCCTAAAGGAGAGAGAGAGAGAGAGAGAGAGAGAGAGAGAGAGAGAGAGAGAGAGAGAGAGAGA
>MU228126.1:1937524-1955134 GCA_018584345.1 Thuja plicata | reverse complement strand
GAGAGAGAGAGAGAGAGAGAGAGAGAGAGAGAGAGAGAGAGAGAGAGAGAGAGAGATCAACCCAACTATTCCCTAGAATATAATCAACAACCAAACAACCAAACCTCCCAATACAAAGATCCCTAAATTGAGTTACCTAAGGTAAATGGGAAAGGGGATCATTCCCAAAAAATGAATAATCCCAAAATTGTATTTTTTGACCGTTTCTATGGGACCACCATAATTCTTTAGAAATAATAGATTTAAGGATTGATATAGAGTTCCACAAGGTAGAACTAGAATTCATAGCCTTTTTATCTTGTAAAAAGTCCTCAAAGTGATTATACATACTGAGATGTTTATTAGTGACAATAGACTTCCATTCACCCTCCTCCTCGAAGGTTACCCACAATAGTTTAGGCTATAGAGCTTGGTCAAACTCTATAATCTTTTTAATAGCTAAGATTGCTAGCCTCTTGGGTAGACAAACCTCAACCTAGGCCACTAAACGTAGTCTATTCTTTGTCTCATACCTAGTCCAAAGAAAGTTTCAATTAATTTTCTCAATCTTAACTTAGAATTCATTTGAGACATGGAAAAGACTCATAGTACATAGACTTGTAGGTTCTAAAGGGATACCTTGAGAAGTTGTAATTTATCTACTTGACTCAACAAAGCACCCTTCCAACCGGTGAGCTTAGATTGGAATCTAAAGATGTCTCATCGAAAAAGAGTCAAGGATAGAATTAGAGAAAAGGGGGAATCCAATATAAGTTGATGGAATCTTCACTATAGAACAAAATACAAGACAATAAATTATAATTATTCAGCACTCTAAAATATTAGGAAAAAGAGAGAGCTCTTAGGGAGGCTAACTTTTTGGCCTAAAGCCTCTTTTTATTTTACCATAATATTATATAAATTATTACCTTTAGAGATATACCCATCATCCAAAATGATAGTATCATCAACAAATTAATCACATGAACACACTTGAGGAGTTGATGAAGGCGAAAGGCCCTTAATATGATAAGTTACCACAAATTTTCAAATGAATCTTCCCAAAGCTTCCACCATTAAAATTAAAAGGAAAGGGGAAATAGGACCTCCCTGCCTAATTTCCTAAGAGCTATTGAAGAAATTACAAGGAGACTCATTCATAATTATAGATAATATCAAAGTGGAAATAAAGTGATGAACAATCTAGATTAATTAATATTAAAGCGAAGAGAAGATAGAAATTTTGAGGGAAATTGCACCTAGTGACAAGCCTTGTAAAGATCAATATTGAGAAAGAAACCAACCTTCTTATTAGACAGCAAGGAATGGATGTTCTTATGCATGGTAAGAATAGAATCCATAATTTGGTTCCCTAGAACAAACCCATTATATTGATCAAAAATTAAAATAGCAAGGAACTATTTAAGGAAACAGACTAAGATATTTGAAAAAAATTATTAAAATGGGAATTGAAAAGTTGAATAGGGTAGAAATACCCAAATGCCTTATTGTTGACCTTCTTAGGGATGAGAATAATAAAATTGGTGTTCATTTCCTTTAGCAAGGTTCTAGATCTAATGAATTCTCTTGTAGCTCAAATGAAATTTTTAGCCATAATATCCGAATAAATTTGAAACAAGAAATATAGAAAACCTCTAAACCTGGGACTTTATTTCCTTTGAAGGAGAATATATATGATAAAACCTTGGACTCTAAAGTAATCATGGAAAGGAAATGATTCATATCCAATGAAACTAGCCATGGGATTTCCCTTAGAAAATGGAATTGGCCAAAAAGATCCAAGGGTTTGTTATTAGAAAGGAGAAAAAGTATGTGGCCTCTTGCATAATATCTTCATCTTCATCATAAACAATGTCATTATAGGACATGAATTGAGTCTTATTATTAGATAGATACTTTAGAATAGAGATATTGAAAAAAAAATTATAATGGTCTCCACATTGAAGCCAAATGGCTCTTGATATTTTTTTCCAAAATTCCTCTTTATCAATTATATATTGGAGTTTTGAGAAATTGAAATTTATTGATTCATAATATTAGTGGTAGCTTCATGTTAGTTATCATCAAGTTCACCAATAAGATGATTCTCATCTTGGAAAATGTGACCAAAACTAAACTTATTCAATTTAAGCACATTGGATATAATATAAGCCATTTTTTTGATGACATAATACATAGGTGTGCCTCTATCATCAATATTCTACCATTCCCCATTTGTGTTTTTGAGATCTTGACGAAGGGTCCACGTATTTTCAAACTATAGCCCATTATATGTTGCATATAGAAGCACTCACGTGATTTCCAAAAGATCATTTAAATTATTTTTTTTATAAAGTTAAATTTTAAGGCATGTTGCCTACTGGGTATTGTTGCTCCTTGGATCCAAAAATATCATTAAAAATTATATTCTTTCTAAATGATTGATATAGGTCCATTCCAAGGATGACAGAAAAGAAGATATAATCCTAACACATTTAAAAAAAAAAAAAATTATGCTATATGAGTTGGAGTAACACATGTTTCATGTGATGTATTATTTTAATGTATTTAATAGTAATCATTATACATGTAATTGTAGCGACAAATAACATGAAATTTGATAATAAAAAAATATTTTAAATACTATGATTGCTACGAAGTGGTATAACCTAGGAGAGTATGTTCAACTATTTATTCAATAAGATCCTCAATAATAAAAAGCTAGACATCACCCTAGAAAAAATCAAATATATAGATTGTGAAGGTGAACAAAATTATTAGGTGTATTTTTCACATATTTTCCTTTATATATAGTATTAAATTTGCATGTCAAATCGTGTTTTTGGTCATCAAGATCAATCATGAAAAGTGTGTCAAAATTTTATAAAGTTTGTGTGCTAGTTTAGATTCTTAGATACTCATTAGACTAAGGTGGATAATTTTTAAAAAATATCAAATCATTGTTTAAAAATTTAACCATCATTAATCCTAAAGCTAAATATACATATCATCATTTGTAATTTTCACATTCATTTAATTTTATTTAGTTCTATTTATCTACATTTTTTTCATTTCATTTATTTACTTAATTAAGATCCTATATGATTTAAAAACATAATTTATGTACTTCATATCTTTATAAACTTATAACTTTTTTTTCAAATTGAAAATTTAGATTATTTGCATGGTATTATCCAACTTGCATCTTTTATTAGATTACTAGATAAAGTGTGTAAAGGCCAAATTCTTTTTGAAGAGCTCAAGAATTATTAAGTTGTAAGTAAGACATATGATGAAGCCAAATTTTAGCATTTTACTAAGTGCTTAACTTTGTTGGAATCCTATATAGATATATTTATATTAAAATATAAATATTTATAATTATTTGAGTAAAATTATAGTATTAGTTTCTAAGATGAAATTACATGTTGATTCCAAAAACACTATACATTTTATAGAGTATTTATAAATATTCTATTTAACCTTTTCTAACTTATCAATTGAATTGATCTTGAAATATTCACATATAAATTTAATTTTTCAAATTTAAAATAATATATAAACATGTCACAAGTTAACCTTACGAAACATTTATCAATAATCATTGAATAGTGGAATTTTTGTTAAATTAGTACAAGTGAATTTATTGAAATTAGATCATTACATTGATTAATATTAAATTGTTGCTACATAATTAAAAGCTAGCCATGGTAAATTAGTGAATTCTGTGTTTGAAAATGATAATAAAATTATCTTTCAAAACTTTGCCTCTTTTCTTTAGAAAGGCTACTCTACACCCTCACTCTCCTCAATGGCAATTCCAATCGTACAAGTATATATTTCATGAAAAAACTAAAATCAACAAATGAAATGTGTAGAAACTTCACATCAAACTTTGGATTTCAAAAGAGTATTAAATAAGAAACATTTGAGAAGGTAAAATTGTTAGTGTTTTATTTTTACTAAATATTTTTGGTGTTCCTCCTATTCCTTTTATAAGTTTGTCAAGTAAAATGCTTTAAAATATTTAAAATACTTTTAAACTAATGAATATGGTGGAACCAAAATTTGCAGATCAAACTTCTACATGAAAATAGTTTAGGGAAGTATTATTTATATTCATTATTCTACTTTATGCTTGCAAAAATCCTATCTTGTGCATTCATCTTATTAATTCATACATTTATCCTGTTAAAATCTGCTATGTTTAAAATTTTACATTCCATGACATGAAAAAAATTTTATTCATAAAACTAGCCATTGTAAATCTTTTCGCGGGCTATTTAAACAATTTTTATCTCTATACAGATCCGCTTAAATATATTTTCCTTTTCCAGAAGATTGACAACTGGCAGTATCCCTCGATCAACAAGATGCAGTTATTTAATCTTCAAGGAAATGCGCTTGGCTTACATGTGTACTTTGATCGCGGTTGACCAAATTCAAAACAAGATTATACATCGAGAAAGTAAATATCCATCCAATGGTCGGCATGTTTCCTTAAACACAAGATGCTCAAAATGTATTCATTAAGGCATTGCACCTGAATGCCGCATGTCCTGGGCCCACAAACATTCTAAACAATGAGACAACAAGGATACATGTGTAAAAATTTTGGCGGTTGAACAAGTTGATAGGGATACACATCACTTTACATGATAGATCTTTCAGAGGTAAACAATAGGACAAGATCTACGGTTGGCATGATGCCTTAAAGATGAGATGCATGGTATTTAGTCTTCAAGGCATCGCGAAATTGTGATATGTGTCCAGAGCCCAAGGAAGTATGACGATAAGGTGACAAAGATCCATCTGGCAGAAACTGATTGGTCAAATAGGATGATAAGGATACACTTCATCTCTGTAGCTTGTTAAATTAAGAGAAACTAAGGTTTTGATATTTTAGCACATGGGGTAAATTGACGGTGATGACTTAACAGGGTAATAAAGATGATTGGGTTTTAAATCTAACTCATCGGTTCATCAACGATTAAATACCAGGCAAGATCCAAATGGATCTACAGTTGGCATAATGCCTTAAACACAAGATGCACACTATCTATCTATTAAGGCATCACACCTAAGTGACACACATCCTGGGCCCGCCTGTTGGAAAGTGACAATGCAAGCAATTGTTATTTTGTCATTGATGTCAAACCTTAACTAGTGAGACTATTGTTATCTATTTGAGTACCATATCTAATGATGATGAAGAAGATTTAACAAGAAGACCAAGTGAATGGTAGAGTTAACGCAATTAAAAGGGTACTTGATCAGTTGGCACTCTGGAAAAGTAATTAGTTGTTTATCTTTCAAAGATAGTTTTTCTGGTTGTTCTGTGCCGAGCAAGTTTGGCTTGTGCCGAGCAAAGTTGCTTATAATGAGCAAAGTTCCTTATGCTGAGTAAAGTTGTTTGTGTCAAGAAAAGTTGCTTGTGACAAGCAAAAGTTGTTCAATACTGAGCACCATTGAAATCACCAAGTGGAAACAATGATGTTAGCCAACTTATAGTAATTGGATTAATGATGAGATTTGAGATCTCTGGCCGACTTAGTTAATTTTATTGGGATATGCAATGTTAATTAAAGATTGATCCATGTTATTTAATGTATGGGTAACCATAATTAATGCATCGTTTCAAGATTTAATTAGAGACTACTTTGGAGAAGTAAATGTAATGTAAAGATGAAATGATCCATTGGATCTAACCTAACCTAAGATCTATGATCTTGTTTAAGCGGAAAAATATTTATCTGACCTAGACAAAGACGTATATGATAACCTCAAGGGGTTATTCATTTAAGTATGCAAGAGGTGTGATGTTGAATGTGAAGTGGATGTGTAGGCAAAAGAGTTGCATAGTTGATTTATTGTTTAGCATGATCTAGCAGAGATGGCTGAATACATAAGCAAAGAGTTACATGTGTGATTCCTTGATGGATTTCCAAGAAGATCAGAAGGTTGAAATGATAGTGCAAACTATCCAGTAAGTTAACATCAGAGCTGTAATTGGATTTGAATTTGCAAAGTAAGTTGTATGTATCAGATCACAACTATTGATTACTTTCTAATCATTGTATCAGTTAAATCCTTTAACAAGGTTGACCTAACAGTCATTTGTATAAATCCTCTAACAAGGTGGCATTCAGGTGGAATGTTCTAAGTCCTCTAACAAGGCCACTCCTGACAGTGTGATTAAATATTTTAACGAGGTCACACCTAGTAGTGTGTTATTGTAACCTTTAACAGGGTTGGCTCCTCACAGGGCATCACTTTAGAAGATTGGAAACTTGGTAGCATGTTACTGGTGGTTTTTCCCTTATTGGATTTCCATGTTAAATACTTGTGTCAACTTGTGTGAATGCTTAAGGTTTATTTTACTGTTATGTTTCTACAAGCTAATTTCAATAGACAGTAAACTACATGATTAAAGTTGTTGACATATGCTACTACTGCCGAGTAGATCTGAAATAAAGAAAGTTTTTATTTGTCACATCTATACCTAAGGATAATTGATTCACCCCTCCCCTCTTATTTATTCTAAATTCATTCTAATAATTGGTATCAGAGCTTTGGTCTCCTGAAAATAGTTTGAAGGTGCTTGGAGCAAAAAGATCAAGATGTATAAGGAGGTTCCTAAGCTGAACAAAGATAACTTCCTTGCATGGTAGAGTTTGATGAAATGACATCTGGCTGGTATTGGAGATGATGCTAAGAAACTTATTGAAAATTCCTATGTACCACCTACTACTCCTCTCACAGCTGCACAACTAAAAGAAAACCAAGAGCACAATCAAGCAATGTTGGAGATCGCCTCCTCATTGAGCTATTTAGAGTTTGATGATATAAAGACCTGCACAAATACAAATCAAATGTGTGACAAAATTTCAACTATCTATGGTGGAGACACAAATGTGCTGAGAGCTAAATTAGAACGTCTAAGAGGTAAGTTTGATGAGATGAAAATGCAAGAAGGTGAAAATGTTATTCAGTACTATGGTAGAGTAAAAGAAGTTGTAAATGCCATTAGAGGGGCTAATGGAACAATTGATGAGAACACCATTATGAGAAAGGTACTAAGAACTTTACTTACTATATATGTTATTAGAGTTTCTACAATTCAAGAATTGAGATGTACTCCTAACAATAATCTGAATCTGGAAAATCTGATAGACAGACTCACTGCATTTGAAATGTCAAATTATGATAACTATAATCCACAAGGGATTGGTTCTACTTTTAGATCATAGCTGGTTCTCAATAAATCTAAGAAAGAAAAGAAACATGTGGACAGTGATAGTGACACTTCTAATGATTATCTTGAAGAACTTGAAGCACTTATGGCAAAAAGACTATCCAGAGGAAAAGGAAAATACAAAGGTAAACTTCCTATTATTTGTTTTCCATGCAACAAAGTTGGTCATATAACTGCTAGATGTCCTGATAAGAATGAAAAACATGAAATAAAGAACTAAAAATACAAGGAATAAAAAGACAGAAAGGATGACCGAGACTTCAAGAAATATAAGGACTACAAAGACAAAGGTAAGAAATCTTGTTATATTGCTGAAGAAACTTCTAAAAATGACATCGATAATTCTGATGACAATGATATAGAAGTTTTTTATGCTGCAATGAAAGAAGATTCTGATGATGATGAGAAAACTGCATTAATCTCTTATATGAGCAAAAGTGATCATTGGATCATTGACAGTGGTTGTTCCGATCATATGACTGGTGACAAGGATAAGTTTGGACCTAACTCAACTTCCCACCATTGGTTTTGTATGACCATCTAGGAATGGATACTAGGTCCATGGAGCTTCAATACTATGGAAGGAGGAGCTCTAAAAGTACTTGCAAGTATTTTTAATCACTTGCCCTAGGCGAGCTACATGCACAGCCCGGTTAGGAAGAGCAAGTGACAGTTGGTTTAAAAGTTGCAAGGGGTGTTCTCATGAGCCAAGAAGGCCATGGGTGTATTGAATGATGTTATGCAGGTGTTCCACAAAGTGGAGGAGTTCCCAAGACATCTACATGCCAGGTTTTGATCCAAAAGACCCAAAACTAGTCTAAAACAAAGAAAAGAGCCATATTTCAGAAGTACGGTGTACGAATAGTGTCAGCCCAAGAGACCTAGAAAATCCTTGTGGGTTTTTTATCTACTTATAAGATATCAAGAAATATTTGTGGGTTCTTTGGGAGTTTTGCACTGTAAAAGTGTTGTCCTAAAAACTAGGAGGCCTAATTGTGCAAAAAAGGCTACAAGGCATGAAAATCGGGAATCTAGAACTCAATGGGAAGATGGTTCAACTTGGTGATTTCAAACCTAGGTTGCAATCCAACAATGGAGTGTATTGGAGCCCTGACCCTCCTATAAATCCAAATTTGAGTTTAGGGCTTGGAGTGGTGTGAGTGGAAGGTTCTTGTAGAACACAAGAATGGTGACTTTAATATGATAGGTAGTTTTCTTGGTTGGAGAGGAAGAACTAATTCTTCCAAGTGTTGAAGGGTGGATTAAGGAAGCCCTAGGGGTCCTAAGAGAGGCCTATCAAGAGTTTCAAGAGAACTCAAAAGGTTACCAAGGAGGCTCCCTATCAAGATCATTCATATATCTTGATGAGGAAGATTCTAATTCACTACCTGAGACTACTGCTGAACAACAACATGCACCTATCGAGTCACAGAGTGGAGTTGCCGAGCAACTGGAAGTGAATGCCAAGCTATTTGATGGAGATGCTGAGTCACAGAATTAACCAGAACTGAATATAGACAATGAACCTAAAGCAAGGACTGAGCCTACCCTAGCAAAATATGTGAGAAGAAATCACAATTCTGATCAAATCATTGGATCAAAGGATTATGCTGTTATGACAAGAAGTAAATTGAAAAATGAAACATGTTTGTTATGTGAATTTGAGCCCAAAATAGTGAAGGATGCTTTAGAAAATGAAGATTGGATACAGGCAATGAATGAGGAAATTGAACAGATTGAGAAGAGCAAAACTTGGACACTTGTACTTAGGCCGAAGGACAAAAATGTAATTGGCACAAAGTGGGTATTCAAGAATAAGATGAATCAACATGGGCATGTGACAAGA
This sequence comes from Thuja plicata, assembly GCA_018584345.1. NCBI lineage: Eukaryota > Viridiplantae > Streptophyta > Pinopsida > Cupressales > Cupressaceae > Thuja > Thuja plicata. The sequence continues at coordinate 1,946,054 of MU228126.1, read as the reverse complement.
AAAAAAGCTAGACTGGTATTCAAGGGGTATGCACAGGAGGAAGGAATTGACTATGGTGAAACCTTCACCCCAGTTGCAAGATTGGAAGGTTTCAGAACCTTACTTGCATATGTAGCCTATAAAGGATTCAAATTTTATCAGATGGATGTGAAATCTGCATTTCTTAATGGAATCTTGGAAGAAGTGTATATTGAGAAAGATGATGGTTTTGTAGACCCAAACAAAAGGAATATGGTTTGCAGATTGCACAAAGCATTATATGGATTAAAGCAAGTGCCAAGAGCATGGTATGAGAGATTGCATAGTTATCTGATCAAGATTGGATTTGCAAGAACAAATGACAACAACAACCTATACTTGAAGACAAAGCAAAGAAAACATACATTATTAGATGAAATTTTTGTAGATGACATCATATTTAGTGGACAAGATATGGTATGTCAAAAATTTGTGACAGAGATGCAAACTGAGTTTGAGATGTCTATGTTTGGTGAGATAAAATTCTTTGTTGGCTTACAAATTTATCAAATGAAGAATGGTATCTATATCACTCAATCTAAATATATCAAGGAGATAATAAAAACTTTTGGAATGGAAGAGTCCAAACTAGTGAGTACACCCATGGCTACTGGACAGAAGCTGACAAAAGATGATGATACAAAAGAAGTGAACCAAACACTCTACAGATCAATGATTGGAAAGCTACAATATGTTGTACACAGTAGACATGATATTGCCCTAGCTATTGGGATTGCTGCAAGATTTTTTTCTAATCCCAAGGAAACTCACATGATGGTAGTAAAAATAATTCTAAGATATTTGAAAGGAATTGATGACTATGGTCTATACTACAAAAGAATGACAAGTTTGAACTCAGAGTTTACACTGACTCTGACTGGGTTGGAAATGTTGATGACAAGAAAAGCACAACTGGTGGAGCATTTATTTTAGGAAATAGATTGATCTCCTGGAAAAGCAAAAAATAGAACTGTACCTCACAATCTATAGCTGAAGCCGAGTATGTGGTAGCAGTAATTAACTGTTCTAACATTGTGTGGTTGAAGATACTACTAAAAGGTATGAAGGAAGAAATCACTGACCCAGTTTTCATATATTGTGATAATACGAGTGCTATTAATATTTCTAAAAATCCTGTTATGCACTCAAAGACAAAGCATATAGCTATCAAGTATCACTACTTGAGGGAGCTAGTTCAGAATAAAGAAGTGAGACTAGATTATGTGAACACTAAAGAACAATTAGCAGACATATTCATAAAAGCACTACCCAAGGATGCTCATGAGTATCTACGAGGTAAATTGGGGGTGATTCCCCACACTAAGCCTAATTAAGTTCTATATAGGACTGTTGCATCAAATATTACATTCAGAATATTTGACACATTGATGCACAGTTAGTCACACTTTAGGATGCTGGCTAAAGTTGTGAAGTTGAACAAGGATAGAAAAGAAAATCAGTCATAATCAAGATGACAAGATCAGCATGATACTGAAGATCTACATGAAAATGATATCGACGTCTTTGGCATTGTTTTCAAAGAGGGAGAGATTACCTATAAAGAGAAAGAGATTGCTGAGAAAGAGAGATTACAAAGAGGGAAAGATTGCATAGAGGCAAAATTTACTATTGAAAACATTGAAGTGATTATCTACTCAGAGGGAGTCTATAGATGACTAGACACAGATGATTATAGTATGATTACACACACAGAGGTAGAAATGTTTTACAAATAATAATTAGAATGAAGCTAAAGACATTAATAAAGATTCATTCATATCAAGGAACATAGGTTAATTTTTGGATTGGTTGGTAACTATGCTTGTTGAATCATTGTTTTAATATTTTGTGTTGCCATCAATGCTAAAGAGGGAGATTGTTGGAAAGTGACAATGCAAGCAGTTGTTATTTTTTCATTGATGTCAAACCCTAGCTGGTGAGACTATTATTATCTGTTTGAGTACCATATCTACTAATGATGAAGAAGATTTAACAAGAAGATAAAGTGAATGGTTGAGTTAAGGCAATTAAAAGGGTACTTGATCAGTCGGCACTCTGGAAAAGTAATTAGTTGTTTATCTTTCAAAGACATTTTTTTTGGTTGTTCTGTACTGAGCAAGTTTGGCTTGTGCTGAGAAAATTTCCTTATGATGAGCAAATTTTCTTATGCCGAGTTAAGTTTCTTGTGCCGAGCAAAGTTGCTTGTGATGAGCAAAAGTTGTTCAATGTTGAGCACCATTGAAATTGGTAAGGGAAATAGTAATGTTGGCCGACTTATAGTAATTGGATTAATGATGAGATTTGAGATCTCTTTCCGACTTAGTTAATTTTATTGGGATATGTAATGTTAATTAAAGATTGATCCATGTCATTTAATGTATGGGTAACCATAATTAATGCATGGTTTCAAGATTTAATTAGAGACTACTTTGGAGAAGTAAATGTAATGCAAAGATGAAATGATTCGTTGGATCTGACCTAACCTAAGATCTACGATCTTATTTAAGTGGCAAAAGATTTATCTGACCTAGACAGAGAGGTATATGATAACCTCAAGGGGTTATTCATTTAAGTATGCAAGAGGTGTGCCACTGAATGTGAAGTGGATGTGTATGCAAAAGAGTTGCATAGTTGATTTACTATCTAGCATGATCTAGTAGAGAAGGCTGAATACATAAGAAAAGAGTTGCATGTGTGATTACTTGACAGATTTCCAAGCAGATTAGAAGGTTGAAATGACAGTGTAGGCTATCCAGTAAGTTAACATCAGAGCTGTAATTGGATCTAAATTTGCAAAGTAAGTTGTATGTATCATATCACAACTGCTGATTACTTTCTAATCATTGTATCAATTAAATCCTTTAAGAAGGTTGACCTAATAGTCATTTGTACAAATCCTCTAACAAGGTGACATTTAGGTGGAATGTTCTAAGTCCTCTAACAAGGCCACTCTTGATAGGGTGATTAAATCCTTTAACTAGGTCACACCTAGCAGTGTATTATTGTAACCTTTAACAAATTTGGCTCCTCACAGGGCATCACTTTAGAAGAGTGAAAACATGGTAGCATGTTACTGGTGGTTTCTCCCATATTGGGTTTCCATGTTAAATACTTGTGTCAACTTATGTGAATTCTTATGGTTTATTTTACTGTTATGTTTCTATAAGCTAATTTCAATAGACAGTAAACTACATGATTAAAGTTGTTGACATATGCTACAACTGTCGAGTAGATCTGAAATAAAGAATGTTTTTATTTGCCACATCTAGACCTGAGGATGACTGATTCACCCCTCCCCTCTCAGTTATTCTAAATTCATTCTAACACCTTCGACGTACAATGATAAGATGATGAGGAGACAGGTGGCATCATTTTGTTCATTGGGAAAGGTGACAGGGATACATGTCAGTTTACATGATAGATCTTTCAACAGTTAATAGTCAGATAGGATCTACGGTTGGCGTAATGCCTTAAAGACAAGATGCACGACATCTATCCATTAAGGAATCATGAAATTCCACCACGTGTCCTGGCCCCAATAAAATTATGAGCAATGTAGGAGGAAGGATATACAGTGGATATTAAATAGATCTACGATCAGCATTCGCTCACCATGAAAAATTGCAATTTCTTTATCTATCAGGGGAGTGTGACAAAGTGACACATGTCCTAGACCCACTAGACTCTCAAAAATGAGGAAAAGGTAATAATGTTAAACTTTGATTAAATTTGAAGGATATCTACGACAGGCGTAATGCCTTAAAGCAAAGATGCACAAATTTTACTCTTGAAGGCATTACGCAATCTTAACACATATCCTCAATTGTAAAAGGACAGAGTGCCTAAGTGGTAGTGATGACTGGGATTTCCTTTTTTCATTTTGTATTTTAATATTATTTTGATATCTCTAAGGGTTTGGTTTATTATTTGATAGATCAGTTGATCAGAATATGAAAGATGACAAAATAATCATGGTGTCGTGTTAAGAAGATTTAAAATATTACATAAATAGAATAAAAATTTTGACAGAGGGAAATAGAAGTGTTCATTTTGAGGGTCTTGGGGCCACCCAATTTCATTTTGCATCAGGTTTAATAAGGATACTCGGTCTGCTTCTGCAGAGATAGATGGGATCTTGCTGTGTCCAAGTATGAACACACATCCCCAGATAGACCCACTGGGGGAACCCAAATTTGCAGATTTAATTTGCACATGAAAATAATTCAAGGAAGTATCTTTTATATTCATTATTGTAATTTATGCTTGCAAAAATCCTATCTTGTGCATTAATCTTATTAATTCATACATATATCCTGTTAAAATCTGCTATGTTTAAAATTTTACATTCTGCGACCTGCAAAATTTTCAATTCATAAAACTAGTCATTGTAAGTCTTTTCGTGGGCTATTTAAACAAGTTTTATCTCTTCATAGATCCGATTAAATATATTGTCCTTTTCTAAAAGATTGATGACTAGAAAATTATCCCTTGATCGAAAAGATGAAGCTATTTAATCTTCAAGGGAATGTCCCTGGGTTACACATGTACTTTGATCACGGTTGACAAAAATCAAAACAAGATTATACATTGAGAAAGTAAATATCCATCCAATGGTCATCGTGTTTCCTTAAACAAGATGCTCAAAATCTATCCATTAAGGCATTACGCCTAAACGACGCATGTCCTAGGTCTACATACATTCTAAGAAACGAAACAAAAAGGATACATATGGCAAAATGTGGGCGGTTGAAAAAGTTAACAGGGATACAAGTTGGTTTACATGACAGATCTTTCAAAGGTTAATAGTCAGACATGATCTACGGTTGGCGTGATGCCTTAAAGACTAGATGCATGGTATTTAGTCTTCAAGGCATCACAAGATTGTGACTCATGTCCCAGGCCCACGAAAGTATGATGGAAAGATTACAAGGATCCAACTGGCGGAAACTGATTGGTCAAATAGGATGATAAGGATACACTTCATCTCTATAGCTGGTTAAAGTGTGAGAAACTAAGTTTTTTATGTTTTAGCACATGGGTTAAATCGATGAAATGACTTAACTAGAAATTAAAGATGATCAGGTTTTAAATCTAAGTCATGGGTTCATCAACGATTAAATATCAGGCAGGATTGAAATGGATCTAAGGTTGGTATACTGCCTTAAACACAAGATGTGCGCTATCTATTTATTAAGGCATCATGCCTAAGTGACACTCTTCATGGGCCTGCTGACGTACAAGGATAAGATGACAAGGGTATAGGTGGCATCATTTGGTTTGTTAAGCAAGTTGATAGGGATACACGTTAGTTTACATGACATATCTTTCAATGGTTAACACTCGGACACGATCTACAATTAATGCCTTGAAGACAAGATGCACGACATCTATCTATTAAGTCATCACCACATGCCGCCACATGTCCTGGCCCCACTAAATGTCTGAGCAATGTAGGAGGAAGGATTTACGATGGATATTAAATAGATATTTGATTGGTGTTTTCTCACCATGAAAATTTGCAAGTTCTTTATCTATCATGAGAGTGCGACAGAGTGGCACTTATCTCAGACCCACTAGACTCTCGACAATGAAGAAAAGGGAATATTGTTAAACTCAGATTAAATTTGATGGATATCAGCAATAGGCATAATTCCCTAAAGCGAAGATGCATGAATTTTACTCTTCAAGGTATTACGCAACCTTGACAGGTGTCCTCGAAAGTAAAAACATAGAGTGCCTGAGTAGCAGTGATAACTAGGATTTCCTTTTGTCATTTTTTATTTTAATATTATTTTTTATATCTCTTAGGGTTTGGTTTATTATTTGATACATTGACATTGTTGTGCAGGGTTTTTAAATGGTGGCGAAACATGAAACTATATGCTAACATAGTAATGTGACCATGATGAAATACAAGATGATTACCACATACAAAAATGGTTGGAGGATTCTTATAAAGAGGAAGGATACCAGAAGATAGTCGGCGATGTCGACATGCCTGTTTTCAATAAAGATGATATTCGACATGATAGAGATGATATACATTATCAGAAGTAGAGATACTTGATGAATACATTTGGTCAAAGTATCGTGATAATGCATTATCACTATTTGATAATCTAAAGATGAATCAATACGAATTTATTAAGAAATTATAGTTGAAACCTAATTGGTGGACAAAATATTCTTAACAAGGATGATTAGTCAATCCTTCAAATGTACTTAATGTTTAGTTGTTGATCCTAGGATTAGGTATTAGTTATGAATAGATGTGTTGATCTGAAGCTTGTTCACATCCTTCAGACTTGATATAAATAAGGATATCAAGATCAATACAAGGAGCGATTATTATAAAATAGTCAGATTGGATAGTTTTTTATCAACAACTACAACATGAACTAAATTGTATTATTTTCTAAAATTAATAAGATAAGTACACCTTTTTATCTTATCTGTGGGAATAGATATCTTATCATATTCAATTAGTCCCTTAGATAAAATCTATAGATTTTCTTCAAAGTGATAGTTTGGTGTAGCATTCTTGATTCAGATTCATAGTTCTTATTATCAATTGGTCTTTTCATCTTGCATGGTTAAATTCAATTGATTGTGGCCACAATCAATCAGTCTTTCATTTGAAAATTGATTCAATTGAGATAACTATGAATTAACTTAGGTTATATCCTCATTTCGTAACACCTTTGAAGTGATATGTTTCTTGTAAATTGTCTCTAAGGTTGTACAGAGAATTAGGATGATCTTGACTCTATTGCCCATGAGAAAATAAGGCATTGTTCTACACATATATTGGATTATGGTCATTTAATTCATTTTTCATAGTTTTGTGATACTCTATACATCTATACTTTTTAATTCATATATATACAAATATTCTTTAAATATTTTGAAGCATCTCAGTTAGCATTTTATCACATATTACTTTTCAGTTAAAGTTTTCTTGTGATTTTGTTTGCCACACTTGGAGCAAGAGCGTGTTGAAGTTCTCCTCAAATTCTATAAAAAAGCCTTGAAACTTGAAGGATAAGTTTAAGGTGTAGGCCTACAAGCCTTGGTTCTATAGAGCTAGAATTATAGAAGGTTTAAACTTGATTTGGTTAAAACCTTGTTAGTTGGCCAAATCACTTGTGTTTCCCATCATTGGATTGGCAAGTGCATAGGAAATCCAATCTGTTTATTTGAGCACCAACAAAATAAAAGAATTATTAGTGTGTGGAAAATATGTTTTAAGCATGTTGAATAGTGATTAAACTTTAAATATTATGGTGATTCTTTAAACATCAATTATCACGGACTTAACAAGCTTTTAAATGCATGTTTTAAGATATTGTAGGCAAGGAACATAATAAAATAGAAAAAATATTTATGAAATTTGAATCTATTGAAAATCTTGTCTTGAGCTTAAAAAACTACACTAAAACCATTATTTTTAAAATAGTAAAACCATTTACTTGATAGGCTTTTTCCAATAAATTTTATCTTTGTATTTATAGCATTCTAAAAGATTGTGTTTTTTATTTTAAATTGTGAATATTGCACAATGATTCTAATCTTATTAAAAATAATCCCAACTTGCCAACTAGTCCTCCCGTCCCACCTTGTACTCTTGTTTGTTGACTGATTTAACGTGATTGGTGTCAGGGAGTGTTGAACGATCCGCATAATCAACTCAGAGAAATGACTCAAAATGAGTGCTTAACGAATAAATAACTTGACTTCAATTAATTGCTTTGTTTGTTAAAGTTGAAAGCAAGCCTGAAATTTGACGGTCACCCCTATCTATGAATTTTTTTTTTTTTTTACGGTTTGGTCATTTTAATGTATTTTATTTTACGTTTTAAGAAAAGTTCAAAACAAAATTAATTTATGAATAATTTATATTAAATTGTTTCAAATTTAAATATTTTTTTATCAATTTAATTAGTAACACATAATAAATATAATATATATGTTATTTTTAATAAAATAGTAAAAATATTCTAGTTACTATTTAAAAACATATTATTATATATGCAAAAATCTAAATTAATTAAACAAGTTTCTTTGTTTATATAAAAATAGATTATTAACACACATATTTAAAACAATAAAATGAACACAATCTCTCTCAAAAATTAAAACAAAGCTAAATCTAAATGATATGTATATCTCACCATTATAATATTGAAGAGTTGTTATCTAATCTCATATTTTCAAAGTTACAAAAAGTGCTATGGCCAAATATTAAGAGAAAAAATGAAAGAAAAAAATAATAAAAACCAACACTTATTTTGCTACAACCCATATGATTTTCCATTCTAATAAATGAATTGTATGTAAAAAATTTCAATTTTGAAAGCTCTTATATTCTTTCATTAAGAATTTTATCCTCATATGTGGACAAGACTTTTCAACCATCAACATAATATAAAACTAAATTATTAATACACAAATATAAAACAGAAAAATAATCCACTTGCACATACTGCCATATCATTTTTCATATATATATATA
>MU228126.1:1868957-1880770 GCA_018584345.1 Thuja plicata | reverse complement strand
GATAGAAAGGTTATAAGAGAGTATCACTTCTATATCAGGGATGAGCATACTCATTCATTAGATTTTGTGCAAGGATGCCTTATAATTTTCTATGACATTTTAAGGGAAAGAGATATAAGATACAACTGACACATAATATAGTCAGACAATTGCACCTCACAATTCAAGAATGCAAGGATGTTTTACTAGTTGAATAGGATGCATGTGACAAGCGGTGAGATTTTTTTTTGGAATTTTACTGAGGAAGGGTGTGGAAAGAGAGGATATATGGTGTGAGAGCATGTGTGAAAAGATCTCTTACCGGAGAGGAATTAAAGTACGATGGTGGTGCAATGTTAATAGATGTAGAAAAAATTATGCAATGGTGTAACTCTACAATGGGACTAGGTAATGTAGGTAAGTCTATGGTTTTTAGACATTTTTTGGTTAATACATGAATCTAACATTGAAAAATATGTAGTTTTTTGTACACTTGTAGGATCAAGTGACATGCATTCATTTTGAAGTTCAAATGTAGCATCATTAGTTATTTATACTAGACATATTGCAGGATTTTTCTCTTCCTGTATGCATTTTGTGTGGGATGAATGTGAATCAAAAGAGTGGGTCGACCAATGGTCTTGTAGACCTTTAAAAACCATAGATACATTTCAACTTCTTAGAGCATTAAAACTATAATAGATTGAAGCATCAATAGATTTTGACCATGTATCTGACTTAGTTGAACAAGGTAATTTCACAATTTATTACTAAGGTAAAATCAATTTTAATCTCAATTTATTAGTTCTTTATGTTGATTTTGGTATTAACTTGTATCCTTCTATTAAATCCAGGTCATGTATATGTAGTTATTGCAGACGAGAACAATGAAGAAGGAACAAATTACTTTTTTTCTTGTTGTATTGAGGTCAAAAAATAATTAACTATAGTCATTGATGGAGAGGGTATTGAGTACCCAATAGGATTTGTTGTTGGGATAGGGACATGGCTTAGAAAGTACCATTGTTGTTTTGAGTTGTATTAAGACCTCTTAAACTCAGTTTATTATACTTTGCATTGATTTTGGCATTAACTTATCCTTCTATAAAATGTAGGTACCCTATAAAAAACTATAATCATTGGTTGTTTGTGGACTTTGAGACACATACATATTCTTCATTACTCTAATGTTGTTGTTTCAACAAATATTCAATTGATTAAATATATTGGTATACCTCTTAACAAGAATTTGTGAAAAGTTTGTGAATGTGACCACAAGGCAATACTTGACACAATAAGGGTTAGAGTTGATCCAAAAGGTTCACTTGATTGATTTTGGGCCATGTAGAAGAATGATTCCACAATATGGTAGAATAATTTTGAAAATTTTGTATATATCTTTTGTGAAACGTTGTAACTTCAGTTTTTTGGAGGTGCTTTATGGACATATTTAGAGGCCAAATTTTGTATATAAAAATAACAATGAGCTATAATGTGCATATTTAGATGCCAAATTTTGTATATATAAATGGTTATGAATTATCATGTGCATATTAGATGCCAAATTTTGTATATAAAAGTGGCCATGGGGCTGATTTGGAAATATTGAGAGGACAAATTATGTATATTGTAATGTGTACCATTTGATTATAAATATATATTGACATTTTTATCGTTACATTTGTATATCCTAATGTGTACAATTTGATTATAATTACATATAGAATTTTGTATCATTACATGTATGGATTTTGTATCATATCATTCATGATGTAAAAAAATGCAAAAAATGTTAATTATGATGTAATAAAGTACAAAAAATATCAATTATGTATCATACCTGGGACTATAGATGGCTACCCTTTGTTGTAAAATGAATAGATGTAGTTGCAATCCCATGTTCATCAATCCAAGGTTTTCTATATTGTCCTCTATATATTGAATAGATGTAGCTATGCAATCCAATGTTTATAGATGGTGAATTAAAGCCTTGGACTAGAGATGGTGACTATTTATTATGTTAGTGTTTGGATGATGTGTGTAGGTCATATGCAAGGTGTTTGAGTAATTGATATTTCAAACCATTCATCTTTGCCTTGAACCATTTTCTCCATTATCTTCAGTTGGCCAGGTAAACCCAGTAACAACCTTTTTTTTCCCATAGAGTCGCTTGAACGTTCATGACCATGCCAAACTAAAGTGTCCCTAAGGTGCACTAAGAACCATTGGGTAGTGATCTTTCAAGGACCATATCTCAGAGCTCATGTGATCAATTAGCCAACTTTTATTTGATAAAGGACCATGTTGCAAAGGCCTACAATAACCTATCTCAGTTTTGGAAGATTCAACTTCATTTTATTTTGGCAACACAATCTCAGTTTATGTCAAAACTTGCAATATGGCTCTGTTGAAATGAGAAACACCATGTATCTTTCAAATAGTTTTTCTTGGCCTCAAACCTTCTACTCCATTAGCTGAATTTTTCTAGGTAAACCCTAGGAACAACCTTTTTTATCCCATGGAGTTTCTCAAATGTTGGGAACCATTCCGGTTTGAAGTGTTCCTAAGGTGCACTAAGCACCATTGGGAAGAGATATTTCAAGGCCCATATCTCAGAGCTCATGTGAGGTATGGGAAAAATGTTAGATACTAAAATACCATGCTATAGAGGCCTACAATGACCTATCTCTATTTTTCAAGATTCAACTTTATTTTAATTTGGCAATGCAATCTCAGTTTATGTCAAAACTTGTTGTGTGGCTCAGTTAAAACGAGAAATACTACGTATATTTCAAACCATTCATTGTGGCCTAGTACCATCTTCTCTATTAGCTCTAGTTAGCTGGGTAAAACCTAGGAACAACCTCATTTCTCCCATGGAGTCGTTCAAACATTGGGAATCATGTCGGACCAAAGTGTCCCTAAGGTGCACTAAGCACCTTTGGGCATCGATCTTATGAGGCCCATATCTTAGAGATCGTGAGAGGAATAAAAAAAACATTATTTGATAAAGGACCATGCTACAGAGGCCTACAATAACCTATCTCATTTTTGGTACATTCAACTTCATTTTAATTTGGATATGCAATCTCAATTTATGTCAAAACTTGCAATATGGCTTAGTTGAAATGAGCAACGCTGTGTACCTTTCAAACCACTCATTGTCCCCTTGAACCATATTCTACATTAGCTCTATATGGTTAGGTAAATTACAAGAATAACCTCTTTTCATCCATGGATTTTCTTTAACATTGGGAACCATGCCGGACCAAAGTGTCCCTAAGGTGCACTAAGCACCATTGGGTAGCGATCTTTTGAGGCCCATATCTCAGAGCTCGTGCGAGGTATCAGAAAACCATCAGTTTCTAAAGGAACATGTTATAGAGGAATAAAATAACCAATCTCATTTTTGGGAGATTCAATTTTTTTTTAAAATTTGGAAACACAATCTCGGTTTATGTCAAAACTTGTAGTATGGCTGAGTTGAAATGAGCAACATTGTGTATCTTTCATACGCTTTCTTGTGGCCTCAAACTATCTACATAATTAGATTTATTTGGATGGGTAAACACTATTGAAAACCTTGATTTGTCCATGGAATCACTCAAATGTTGGGAACCACGCCAAACTGAAGTGTCCCTAAGGTGCACTAAGCACCATTGGGCAATGATATTTTGAGACCCATATCTTTAAGCTCGTACGCAATATTGGAAAACCATCAGGTGATATGGGACTATGTTACAGAGGCCTACAATAACCTATTTCAGTAGGTGATACAAAGATAGGAACAATGAACTAGTTTGGTACTATTTTCCAACTAGGTAGTGTAACTAGGACCCAATCCACTTTCTACTATCATGGCTTTCTCATGGTATATGACATGATCATCAAGCATTAGGAACATGACAAATGAGTTGATTGGGAATTTAAGGGGAGTGAATCTTATACTATTTTCATTTTATTTCTTTCAATTTTATGTTGTATTGTTAAAGATATCTTGATTTTGGGAAAATGTCAATAACCCTATCTAGGGTAATTCGAGAGTGAAGTAAATGCATTGTGTTATTTCAACATTGAATAAACCCCAAAAATGGGTGGAAAGATGTACATTAATATTCTCTTTAATTTTTTATTGGTTGCAAATGCAGGGCATGAATTCCAATAGAAATAACGTAGTGATCATACACTCAAGGCATGAATCACACATTTAGATAGCCATAAAGCATGAATCACACATGTGGATATGTATGAATCTGTGAATCATACACATAGTTTGTATACACTTATGAAGCATACACATGAAGAATGCATAAATTGTGATTGCTCTTAACCCAAACAAAATACTCCTAACATATGAATTCACTTGTCATGAAGTATACACATGAATATTCATAGCACATAGCACATGAAGCATATACATGAATTCATTTAGGTCATTAATCATATATGTGAATACACAACATGAAGTATATAAATGAGTTTATTGAAGTCATTAAGTATACACGTAGTGCATACATCTGGATTCACTTAAGTCATGATAGTGTATCAAGGATACACATGCATACAATGTAGAACATAAAGCATGCATTCACTTAAATCATGAAGTACACATGTGAATACACATAGCACATAATGCGTACACATAAATTTTCTTAATTCATGAAGCATAAATGTAGCACATAGATTATGAATCATACACATGAATTCACTTAAGTCATGCACGCAACCCATACACATGAATTTAGGTTATGAAGTATATACGTGAATACACATGAAGTACACACACAAGAACACTAAGTTATAAAGTACACACATGACTATACACAAGTCATGAAATAAGAATACACTTAAGGCATAACTAATACACATGAGTACATACTGTATTTTCTTAAAATGTAAACACTTCCATGTTAAGAATGTTTAGCCCTCCTTAGGGGGTGTTTTTGACCATCATCATATTGTCCCCTCATTTCTGCATCCTCTCCTTCTTTTGTGCCTCTTTATGACCCTGATTGGGCCTCTCTAGACACTATCTATCCCATCTAGCATATTTTCTATGGGTTCTGACTCCCTGGGTCAAGGTCGACCTTGATTTTTATCCAGGTCCCCATTTTCAAGTTGAAAGTTTGTCCGCTATTGGGGGTCATTAAAAGTTCATTTCCCACTTCTGAGTCAGCTATTTTGGGTTCCGAAATGACAACTCTTAAATTATATTTAATATAGGTCCTCTTCTAGTGGTATAGGTCTAATTGGAATTTAATTCTCCTATGTAGGCCTCTCTCAAAAATTGTGCCCTAGATTCATATATAAGGAAGCCTTCTCCTCTCATTTTCTCTAACCATCAACTAAGTGGAATCTAAGCATGAAAGTTATCTACATAGACTCAAGATTTCAAAGTTCAATCAAGGTTTTCAAGTCTTCCTCCCAAGCATTGAAGTTCTCCATTGAAGATCAAGGATTCAAGAATTCAATCCTTTGAAGGGATTTGGTTCAAGCATTCAAGATTCAAGGATTCAAGCCCTAGATCTATCAATTATGGTGGTGTGATCTTCCTTCAAGATCCTTTGTGCATCCTCAAGATTCATTCATTCTCTCTTCAAGGTGGATTCCAAGCATACAATCATGGAGGTTTATGGTTTCTAATATTGAGTCCAAGCTTTCATATTTACATACTTATTTACATTTGAAATACAATTGCATATATATTACCATAGCTTCATTATTAGATCTAATTCTACTACTTGCTAGCATTCTCTATTTCAATTATTGATTTCAAGGTTAATTCCTAAATCATGGTTTGACTAAGGAAAACTCCTCCCCCCAACAAAAAAACATTTTTTCTTGTAGGGACGGGTTCAGAATAGTGAATTGGAATGCAGATTCAAATACCCTTTTTAGCAAACTATCGGGATCTGGAAATAGATTTTCTGTCAGACTGTGTGGATCAGAATCAACATTCATTTCTAGGTCAAAATAGACATTTTGTTCAGGGTTAGAATCGGAAATTCTAGGTCAAAATAAAAAATTCTTGGTCAAAGGTGACATTGACTTTTGGGTCAAAATCAGAACTGAGCCAGATCGAAAAAAGATTTATGGGTTTTGTTTGTCTCTGTGTTTTTTTTCCAGACCTAGTTCCATATTTTCCAGAAACTCAATGTAGACACCCAAAAATAGAATTATTCAGATCTATAGCATTTTGAGGTTAGTACTTTTCTTCAATTCATTTCAATTAAATATTTTAATCTTCCAAAATCTATCACATATTATTTTCTATAAAATGGAATCTAAGGTCTTCGTCTTTATTCTCATTTCCAATTGAGTGATTCATTTATGCATTGATCCTTCCTTTGGGGTTAATCAATTTGGATCCTTCCTTTGTGTATTTGAGGTTAAAGGAACATCTTATCTTCCCCACACATCTCACAACACATTACACAATATTTATCTTACATTTCTTATATGTTACATTTTATATCTTACCTTTTGGTGAACCCGTGATATAAAACTCTTTATTTTTGGTGTTAGATGCTTTACCTCTTTTCCTTAGAGGCTATCTTTTGCATACATACTAAATTAGTTTTATTTTATTCTCTTGCATTTTAAAATACAAAAAAAAAATCTACATGCTCATAAAAATATAAAAACATTTCTTGTATTTCATTCACTATGAGAATATTTAAGATGCTTTGGTGTATGGTTATTTTCCTTGTCATTCTTCTTTTAGCATCTCTTTATAGTACTTATGATGTTTATGAAAGTATCATCAATTTTATCATGTTTGTTACTCTTCATATTTCACTTGGTCATGCTATTATGAGATTTGTAGACCCTATGGCAAGACATATTGTCAATTAGTGTCAAAACACTTAGTTATCAGTATTGCCCTAGTAATAAAGTATTGCCCAAGTAATTAGTGTTGCCCAAGTGTTCAGTTTTGCCTGAGTGGTTAGCATCACCCAAGTGTTCAGCATCGTACAAGTATACAATGTGACCCGAGTGACAATTTATCACTCGAGTAGTCTTTTGGACCCGAGTGATAGTTTGAAGCCAACTTTGCATATATTGTTAAATTTAATTTTGTTTATTGCAAGCCGACTTACAAAGTTATTTGTGGGATAAAGATATATATGTTAGATAGTTTATTTTATCCAATATGATGGTGAAGAAGAATGATGCAATATGTGAAGAAGATAAGGAATATGTGAATAAGGCATGTGAATGGCAGTTTGATTTAAGTACAGAAGTATTAAGGACAACAGAGTCTCATCTATCACATTCAAGTGATCAGTTATATTCAAAGGATATTATTCAAAAATCATAGTTGTACAGATTAGATCATCAACTGGTTCATTCACACAGGTGGATCAGCAAAATCCTTTAACAAGGTGAACCTAACATTCCTTTCTTAAATCTCTTAATTGAGTTGCATTACTTATTGTATTGTAATAAATCCTTTAACAAGGTGGACTTGATAGTCCTTTCTATGCTCCTAATAGGGTAGACCATCAGAAGTGGTCATTGTAAGCTATAACAGGCTAAATTTATACTGCAGTGATAAATCTTGTGGGTATCATTGCCACCCGAGTTTTACTTTCTTTTGGAAGGTTTCTGGGTAACAAAAGATTGTGTTATGTGTTCTTTATTTTTAAGTTATATGCATGCAAACAAATAAGTCAATCTAATTTTTAATTAAAAGATTAAGTTTTATTGCTTCCTGATTCACCTTCCCCCCTCTCAGTCACTGGGCACATCATATAATTCCAACAATTGGTATCAGAGTAGTGGTTCTCTTATCAAAGGTTTAACTGGTTAATAAAAGATCAGAGGATATGGAAATATACAGATTGGAGAAAGCCATTGAGAATGAAAAGATAGATCTTAAAGTGGCCATGGATCAGATAAAAAAACTTAAGGAGAAACTCTCTCTTTCCCTAAAGAGAAGAAAATAATTAGCAGTGCAGATAAATGAAAAGAACTATATAGAAGAAATAATTGAAGAATTTTGCAAAGATAGAAGATCAGAAGAACTTGATGCAGCCAATGAAGACTTGCTTGCAAAGAATATCACTCTACATGAAGAAGTCAGAAAGTTGAAAAGAGGATAGGAAGTTCACTCAATCAGAATGTGTGAAGTCATGGAACTAAAGAACAAAGTAGAAGATGACAAAAATATAGCACAAGAAGATAAAGTAATGCTGAGTAGAAGACTAGAAGAAAGAGAAAATGAAATTCAACGATTTTCACTTCAGCAAATTGACTTGACAAGTCAGATAAACAATGCAACACAAGAAGTTGTCAATCTAAGGACAGAAAATGAAGGATTGCTGAATGATCTCAATACTAAAAAACAAACAAATGAAAGTATGATGAATTCACAAACTAGCATGGATCAGGAAACAAAACTCAAACATCATGGGAAGATTGGATTAGGTTATAATGAACAAGGTGAATCCTTACAACAAGGAGCTCAAAGGGACAACAAACCTACATGCAATCATTGTGGTAAGTTGGGAGATACATCAAATAAATTTTGGAGCAATGGAAAGTCAAAATTTAATGGTAAATTCTACAGTTGCAACAAACATGGACATAGAGAAAGTGAATGCAAAGAGAAATCTAAGTTTGAAGGGAAATGCTACAAATTCAACATACAAGGTCATAAATCTTCCGAGTGCAGAACTAAGAAGTGGAATCCTGCTGAACAATTAGCCAAGGAAATATTTGGTTGGAATTACAACCCTTTGTACAGATGTTGTCACTGTGGTGAATATGGACATATTGTGCAAATTGTATGAAGACTCACTTCAGAAAAAGAGATCCTACTAAGAGATGTTATGTGTCCAAACAACTCGGTCATCTAAGCAAGAACTATATGAATAGAGAAAAAGTTGACATTGGTTTTGAGAATGGAAAAGTGAAAGTCTCTAAAATCATAACTTAGATGAGAAAGAAATGGGTAAGGAAATCCTCAAATAATTCAGATCAAAGAAATGAAGGATCTAATGACACCCTAAACAGTGAGATGGGTGGATCTATCATTACAGAATATGAAAGTAAGGAGATGACTTGAACTGTGAAATACAAGCCAATCCTACATTAGTTCTAGATAAGAAATATAGTCCATATTTGCATATTGATGCATAAGGAAATACTATAGTTCAACCTGAGTCAGAATGTTAGTTACACCCGAGTCACTCTAGCTCACTCGAGCTGAGTTGGGCTATACTGATAATTGCAAAGCTAGTTTCACCCGAGCTTCCAAGTGAATCTTGGAGAAGCACCCGAGTCACGCCAGCTACTTTGTATAGATCATTTAATGAAATACCCTAACAGTTAAAAATCTCTTATAAATGAAGGATTGTAAAAGGTATTTCTTACAAAGGTTTCAGTTTACAAGTCAATTTAGAGCCCTTAGCAATTCAGTGTGAATTCGTGATTGGAAGCGGAGTTTGATCATTTCATCCGAGCATTATGGAATCCACTTCTAGAAGCAAGGTCAAGAAAGGTTCTGAGATGCTAGTAAGGAACGTAGTTTGTGATCCTCTGGTGTTAAAACTTCATCCAGTTGTTGCAGAGGAGATAGACCCGATGGGAGCTCATTACCTGATTTCTCCAAGAGTGTTACTAGTCAATGACATTCATAGCTTCTATCATTGCAACATACATGAGCTTGCAACCAGTGAGATGAATCAATCATATGATAAATTATGTGCAGACAAGAATCTAAAGCCTAAGCATAAAAACCTCAAAACCAAGGGTTTGACACATATCATGCATATGGAAAGGGACTTCCAGACAAAATGGATGAGATATTTTCTCAGTTGTGTTCATGACATGGAACTATGGTTGGATCATCTTGTGAAGATCACTAAGGAAATAATTTACCATGTTACTGGGTTCCCTATGCTAGACAAGCCAAAATAAAACAAGACCATAAACAAGGATGAACTAGCTAAGTTAACTCTTGTCGAGTGGGATGGCAGAGGCATGAGACTCAATGGAGTAACTGATATGGAGATGGAATTTGGCATTCATTTCATAGCCCACAAGATATACAGCTCGAGCATATCCAATAGTGTTGCATGTGGAGCTATTGACCTAGCTTACAAGGTAGTAAAGAAGAATTTGGTACTCAACCTAGCTGAATTACAACTCACTCAATTGAGGAAGAATATGGAGAGCATCTGAGTATCCAAAACCAATTCATGTAATTTTGGTTCTCTTCTAATCTGCATACTCTTTTATGTTGAAAAGTTCTTTCCCTCCAAAGGAACAGTAGCATGGAAGAAATATAGACAAATTATCCATCAAATTAATGATTTCATAGCTGAGTTAGGAGATAACTTTGATAGCATAATGGATGGATAATTTGAAAGTTTCAAACAAAAGATGCAGAGTAGATATAGAATTCCCAATCAACTAGTTGAGAAGTACAAAGATGAAATCTATTTTCTACTGGATTGTGATAAGGTTTATGTACAAGCAGTAAGGCCTAGGGTTGCATGGTAAAACCCTTGCCATATGAAGTTAACAATGATGAAACTAAATATATCATAGAAGCTCTTGTGAATGAACCTATCAATCCAAAGGCACCTTACTTCAGAACATATGAGGAAGAAAAGAGTAGGATATCTTAGGAAATTGAAATTCCAAAGATATTGAAAAGAGGAAGAAAGAGACTTGATACATTCAAGAAGAAGTATGGCAAGACCTTCGACTCTCCTTCCATCTTTGAGAGTAAAGAGGATACCGTTGAGATATAAAATGTTGAATCTAAAAAGGAAGAAATCAATATGGATCATCCACACAAGAAGAGGAAGACAACACCTAGAAAGAAAAATGTAAAAGGCACTACTTCTATTGTCACCTTGAGGAGATCAATGATGCAGGAGCATCCTGGGTGTAAGGACAATCTTACATCGCCCAAAAATATGTGTTTTTCTATTCAATAAGGGCTATTTTGTACAAAGCTGCTATTTTTGAAAAATTACTATTTTTAGTAAGTTGGTCATTTGAACTCAGAATGTTCTAATTTTCCAGGTGAAGGTTCATCTTAGTCATATAAGAATGTCAATTGAATTTCATTGCCAGATCATCTGTATTGGGGAAGTTATTCAGGATTTACTGTTGAGATTTTAGGGTGCAAAATATTTAAGCTCAATTTTTAGGACCTTAGAGGCTCCGAATCGAGGTTGAAGCCCTAGCTGACTGGCGCTTTGTGAATTAGAGACTGTAGATTGCAATCTCCCCTTTCCGAAAAGTGGTTATAATAGCCAATCAGAGCTAAGGTTCAAAAGTTATGGCTTCCGGAAGTTGGGCTACCTAATCTCATGTTTTGTAAATATTTAAAGCTGACCCTTTTGTAATAAAAGTGAAAACTAATTAAGTGCTAAGGGTAGTCGGCCTTAATGGCTAGATTTCTGGAACCTTCTTGGGCGGTGGAAATTGCCTATATAAAGAAGGCCCGTAGTTTTGTCTAGGGCTGTTTTGGGAGATCTGGGTAATAATTCGAGGCTTTGTCCTATAGAATATTGTAAGGGGAATGCCCATGTGGCTTTGCATATTGTAATTCTGAAAGTTTGTAATTCCACATTTGTTGAGATAATAAGAAGCCCATTTTCTATTCTTGCAAATTGTTGTTGCTTCTCTATTTCTGTTATGTGTTTGTGGAATTAAGGGGAGCACCCTTCATCAAGTGGTATCAGAGCCAGGTTCCTAAGTGTGTAAATAGATTGCTGACTATGAGGAAGTTTTCACCAAGACTATGGTTAGGGTTTCAGCACGCATCACAAAAATGCCTCCACAAAGGGAACATGGTGGAAGAGCTAGCATTG